>ML098258.1:0-12125 GCA_003697995.1 Taxidea taxus jeffersonii | reverse complement strand
AAAAAAAAAAAAGAAAGGAAGAAAGAAAGTGAAAGGAGAGGCTCCATTCTCTAAATTGGAAAAAATCTGCAAGAGACTTTGTTTAGGTGCAAAAAGCAAGAGGCAGAACACCATATCTTATCTACGGGGGTGGGAACTAAAATCTGCATTTCTCCTTGCCTGTGTATATACGTAAATAACCTCAGAAAGGATATGCACAAAATGCTTGCTCTCACACGTGCTGGCAGATGGTCTAACAGCACAAGCAGACCTGGGAAGCCATTTGTCAAGATCTAATAGGGTTGAAAATGCGCACATACTAAAGTCAGCCATGCCCGCATAGACAGCCATTCCAGAGAAGCCATGACACGCGAGACCAAGGACCATGCACAACAATGCTCCCGGAGCACTCCAGGACAGTGGCGGGGGATGGCAAACTACACGGCCATTGACCCTCCAGAGCAGACACGAAACAGTGAGTGGAAAACGCGAGGGGCAGGAAACATGCAGTTTGAAGTCATGTATGTGGACATGTTTAAATATTTTTTAAAAATCACTTCTGATTTATAAGTACATACATAAGTAAAAAAAGTATTTTTAATGCATACCTCAATAATAATATTCAGGATAAAAGTTACCTTTGAGGAGGGAGACAGAGTTAGTAGGGGAGGCCTGTTCCAATCCTAGCTGCAGCATTTGAGGTCTTGAACAAGGAGATACAGGGTGAAAAGGAAAAGGAAAAGATTCTTAGAACCTTCATGAGTCTGAGTCACTGGGAGTCTAGGCTTCTTGAGTTTCTAGGCAATATTGATAAAACAGCCCATCTAATAACAGTACTGAGAAAACATGACCCCGGGTCCTCTCTGGTTTCTGCTGGTCTTAAAGCAAGAAAATTCTCTGACTGCCTGAAGCTAGTTTTGTCTCTGTCCATTTCTCATCAGGACTTCTTGGCTTCTCACACTGACACACGTAATGGGAGCAAAGCACAAACATTGATCTGAGAAATTAATCAATTCAAACTCTTCAGAAGAAGGTAACTCACCATGTAGTATTTACTTCCCTTTTAAGAAATACCAGCAGATGTTAAAAAAATTCCTTGCAGGGCACCTGGGTGGCTCAGTGGGTTAAAGCCTCTGCCTTCGGCTCAGGTCATGATCCCAGGGTCCTGGGATGGAGTCCCACATCTGGCTCTGCTCGGCAGGGAGCCTGCTTCCCCCCCTCTCTCTGCCTGCCTCTCTGCCTACTTGTGATCTCTCTCTGTCAAATAAATAAATAAAATCTTTAAAAAATTCCTTGTAATCAAGCTTCTATTGACAGAGTCATCACTGTGTAATTAGCTGAACGGCTCTGATGTTCATCTCACATCTGGCCAAAGAGGAGGTAAGGCTGTTCTGCTCCATCGGTGCCCCACGTCTTGGACACATCTTCTCTCTAAGCACTTACTTGCAAACTGCGTGTTTAGCTCAGGGCCACGTCCCAGGGACACAGAAGCCGGCTATGCTTCCCAAGGCTCCATGAGGAGTGAGTCACAAAGAAGGGAACAGGGAAGGAAGAAAGCCCAGGGTTCAGGGTGGCCCTTCTTGCTTCTCTGCTAGGGAACAGGGAAACCCGAGCTTGCAGAAGGATGGACACCACTCACTCTATGTGGGACCAGGCCAAGAAAATAGAATCATGATAAAGGTTCCTCATTTCCTTCATTTTTTCTCCCTCTTTCCTCAAGGAATGGTGCTGGGACCCAGGAAGTAGGAATGAAGGGAAGATGGCCAAGTGGCGGGCAGTCCAGCACAGGAAGGCGGGATGCAAAGGTGAAAAACCCGAGGTGGACTCCTGGTTCTGGCACCTGCTGGCCACTGTGCCACCCGCCTCCTCGGGACTCAGCCTCTCGCCTGAACAGTGAAGCTGTCCCCGAGAACACCTCCCTCAGGCGGCCATCCTGTGTGCTAGGACATGATGACGGCAGAAAAACATTTTGTAAATGCGAAGGGGGCTTCGAAGTATTGCTGACAGGTGTGGTAGTGTGCAGCACACTCAAATTGTGTGTGGGGAAGGCCAAGCACACCGAGTCACAGGACTCCAGGAAGAAGACAGACACTGTTCAGGCTCTCCCGGGGCAGCCATGAGAAAAGCCGCCTGCGTGTTTGGGGTGATGGTGGAACACTCTCACGGGGGGGCAGAGGGCAATGAGGCCCGAGGCAGAACGGGCACCGGCACATCAGAGAGCCACTATTAGAGAGAAGGCCATATTGGGTCTTCCCACCCTTCCCACCCCATTTTCCAAAGCAGGTTCCAGCTGGCAGTGAGAGACTAGATGGTCCGGACTCACTTTCCTGAGGAAAACTGTCAGGAAGCCCAGAGAAAACAGACACAGCTTCTCCCTAGAGCAGGGAGGAACTATTATTGCCCTGGGGGAACAACTGGGTCGCAATGTGGAAGAAGATGGAAACGTGGAGAGGTAGGCTGGCCATGGGATGGCCTTGGCCTCCGGAGACGAGGCAGCCGGGAGACCCGGCAGTGCCTCTGCGGCTCTAGGGGGCTGGGAGGCAGAGGCTGGAGTCCATGGCATACCAAAGATGAGGTGTCTGGCAAAACCCCCACTCTTCGGCTGGGGACTCCCAAGGAACGGACCCGGAGTAACAATGCAATGAAGAGCAACCTGCCCTTGAAGCAATCGCAGGCTGACTTTGACTTCTCTGTGGGCTCTGAAAAAAACTCAAGTGCCGAAATTATAAACAGATTTTGGAGAGCTAATGCCCTCTGAGCGCACAGCAGAAGCAAAGGAAAATGCCGTCCGATAGAGGAAAGTGTAGGGCCAAGGATCCAATTATTTCTGCAGGGAGAACCGGATCCCTGCAAGAAAAAGATGGGAATTGGACCCCTATCTCATGCTACATGCAACAATGAGATCAAAGTGGATCACAGACAAAATTTAAGGCCTGACATCACAAAACGATCGGAAGAAAACATCGGTGTACATCTTTAGGACCTTGCAATAGGCAATGGTTTCTTAGATGTGGCCCGAAAGCGACACAAAGGAAGTACTGATACAGTTAGCAACACGGATGAGCCTGGGAAACAAGACACCAAATCAAAGCAGCCTGTCCCCGAAGGACACAGTGTATTTATATGAAGTGTTGAACACAGGCTACTCTACAGGAACAGAAAGGAGCAGTTGCCTGGGGCTGGGATGAGGTTGGGCATGGGGGCCAGGGCTGCTCACATGGTGAGTACAGCATTTCTTTTTGGGGAGATGAAGAGGCTCTGAAAGTAGGTTATGGCGAAGACACTTATAGTCACTGAATTGTACTTTAAAATCGCCACTGTACAGTATGAATGATAGTTCAATAAAGCTGTTGTATAAAAATTACTGAATTAGGGGCACCTGGGTGGCTCAGTGGGTTAAGGCCTCTGCCTTCAGCTCAGGTCATGATCCCAGGGTCCTAGGATTGAGCTCCGCATTGGGCTCTCTGCTCGTCGGGGAGCCTGCTTCCCTCTCTCTGCCTGCCTCTCTGCCTACTTGTGATCTTTGTCTGTGTCAAATAAATAAATACAATCTTTAAAAAAAAAAAAAAAGAAAAATTACAGAATTAATTTTTTTCCCCATTAGAAGGCATAGCGTGAACATCAGAGAACCCGGAATGCGGGAAGGACAAAATGACAGGAAAAAGCACACCGACAGATGACGCGGCCAGGTCCCCGCGCCACCCCAACCACTGTCCAACAACCAGGCCTGTCACCTGTCTGCTGTGGAGATAAGGGACAAACATGTCTACAGGAAATTTAACACTTAGGAAATGGCATTCTCAGGTCAAAAAAGAAACCACTAGAACTATCAGAAGTCCCTAACTGACATTCAAAACCCAGTGGATAGAGACAATTTTAACAGCAGATTTGGCACAGTCGGAAAGTGAAAGAGTGAGCAGGGAAGTAACAAGAAGACATTAACCAGATTAAGGAGAAAAGAAAAAAAAAAGAGGGTACTAAGATACAAAGAGAAGATAAATAGAATATAGTGAAAACATCTAACGTGTATTTAAACATAGTTGAAGGGATGAGACTAAGTTATATTTTTAAAAGAAATGGCTGAAAATGTGTTTTCTAAACCTTAGAAAGATGAAAATCCACAGATTTACAGTTCCAGGGAACTCCAAGCAGAATAAATAGAAAAGAATATACCTCTAGACACATAAGAAGAAAGAAAGAAAAAAAATTAAAGGCAATCAAAGGAAAATAGAAAGTCATAAAGCAGCCTACAATCTTGAGGCAGACTGCCTTCCAAGGACCAGAGCTGGGGAGATCAGCAGCAAAGAGATCAGGACGCTCTGCTACCAAAAACAGAACTGCTTGGGTTCATCTAGTCTTGCCTACACTTGAGAAACAGACAAACTGAACCAAACACAGGTCTGGGGGAGAGGCCTGGCCACATAAAGGGCTCAGAGGCCGGGTGAGTGCCTCACCTTCAGCCACTGCTCAGCCTGCTCCTTGCTCTGGACCGCAAGAACCAGCGGGTCCGTGCCTTGCTGGGTGATCTTCAGCTCATGCTTCTTCTTCTTGCTGTCCTTCGGGGTGTAAGTGATGTTGCAGCCTTGGAGGGGCAGTTCCATCTGGGGCTGCTGGTCCTTGGAACTTTTGTAGCACTGTATTTAACACGAGAAAGCAGAGTTAGTCTGAAGAGAGTTCGAGGAGAAACACGGATACAGCTCCGGCAGGATGGGAAGGCCAGTGCCCATGAGGCCCCTGAGGTCTCCTGAAGACCCCGGAGGGTGGGTCTGCAGACACACACGTGTCATCCACGTGGGGCATGCTCCACACCACATGTTACCCCCATGTATGTGAAAATACATGTCTCTTTAGTTCGGCCAAGTTTACTGAGCATCGATAATGTGACTCAGCGGGAACTGAAAACTCCTTCCTCCCCCGAGGATCATAGACCAGTGGAGCTTCCTCACTAAGTCACACGAATGTGACATACTAGATGTGCTGAGAAACACAGCTCTCGTGTGGGCAGACAGTCATCTGGATGCCTTCTTCTACAACTTGTGTCATTTGGTATCTGCCAGTCTCCTCTCTATCCCCTTTCGGAGAGACCAATGAAGGACTTCCACAAGAGTATCCAGGTAACAGGTCCCAGGCCCCATGTCTGCAAAAGCTGGCTTTCAGTCGAGTACAGGATCTAGAACTCACACGGCTCCATTTACGGAGCAAGGTGTCCCTTCTAGAGCTCAGTGCCATGGCGAACGCTCAGATTGGTGCTTCACCTGCCTCTGTGAGACCTGGGGTCACATCCTGTCCAGAGGCTTCCCCGCCCTCTTTGGGCCTAATCCTATGACTTGGGACCAAAAGCACACGTCTTCATGGAAATGGACATCTGAGCATGCAGACATCTGGGTCCCAGCTCTGTCCCTAATGTAATCCAGCTCCTGGCAAGTCTTTCCAGCTTGCTGAGCCTGTTTCCTCATCTGGAAAATGAACTATTGCCGGGAGCATTGTGATTTTATGGGGTCACACTAAATGATTAGTTATAATAACATCTGCTGGAGGGGCTTCACCCTTTCACTTGATGGCCACCGTTGTCCATTCTGCAGATGAGGAAACTGAGGCTCACTCGGTTAGGTGGCTTGCCAAAAGTCAGATACGTGAAAAGCGAATGACCCCAGCCCCAGATGGCGAGAGCTTGCAGCGGCTCCCTCCGTGGGGCGCCATCTACCAGGGAGGGAGTGAAGGAAGAGACATCTATTTTCTGAAGTGACTTCCAGAGTCCTCTCATATATTAAGGTTCTAAACCCCTGGCTCCTGAGTGCCACACATATGGAACAGAGCCACTTTTTACAAAAATCCTAGTGACAGTGGCCCTGTTGGAAATACAAGAACAAAAAATACACCAAAACCAACTAACCCCAGATGGCTATGAACATTCACCATTTGGCAAGTTTTGGTATTCTCAGTAAGTGCAAGAAAAAAACAGAACAGCGAAAAGGAAACTAACAGCAACAGTGGATGGAGTTAGGCAATGCCTCAAAATGGGTCTGTCACCAGCCCTGCGTTAAAGTGTGGGCTGGACATCCTTGCTGTCGAACCCCCAGGGAGCGGACTCTCAAGCAGAGAGGGCAGTGTGTGCCCTGAGAGCCAGGCCTGTGGGAGAGAGGGGCAGGAAGAAGCAGCAAGGTTGTCCTGGAGCAGAGCTCAGGGGAGGGAGTAGGACCTGGGCAAACTGTCCTGATGGGGGTTCTGCCCATCACCATGTCCACCACAGTGTTGCCTGGGCCTGGAAAAGCACAGACGCCAGACGTGTACCCAAAAAGCCGTGGAGAGCAGTGCCCATGGGAAGACAGGCTGGGAACACAGAGGGAAGAGCCTGGCTTTGGGATTTCTGTTTATAGGTTTCTGTGCTATTCAGACTTGGAAAGCATTTATGTGTTTTCGTTTTTGTTTTTAAAGATTTTATTTAATTATTTGACAGAGAGAGACAGCAAGGGCAGGAACACAAGCAGGGGGAGTGGGAGAGGGAGAAGCAGCCTTCCTGCTGAGCAGAGATCCTGATGCAGGTCTGGATCCCACGACCCCGGGATCCTGACCTGAGCCCAAGGCAGATGGTTAAGGACTGAGCCACCCAGGCTCCCAAGCATTTGTTTTCATCACTGTTAATTTATCTTTTTTTTCAGTGTCAACAGGGGTCATCGGGGCAGTTGGATCATTGGGGATTTTTGAAAGAAAAAGAGCTTCATAATAAAAATAATTAACTTTGATTCTGTATTTTATCAAAGGCAGTGTTTTCACATGGTTTTCCATTAATTTCTCCTGAAATGTTTACCACTACTCTGAATGGTAGGTGTTTTCATCCTGGTTTTGAAAGCAGAAATGCCAGAAATTCGGAAGCAGACGGAAGGAATGAGGCATGAGAGGAGGGGTGGAGAGGGAAGGGTGTGGAGGAGGAGGGCTGGGGGAAGGATGCTGACCCTCACCACACAGGCACAGGTTTCCTGCCGAGGCCAGAGCTCCTCATGCACCTGAGAGCCCCCTGCAGGTTTTATGGCATTTCCGTGACACACCCACATCTTGCCTCCATTATGTCGGACTGAGTAAGGACCACATGAATCCTTTTCATCCCTTTTTTTTTTCTTTCTCATTCTTTACTCTAAAATTCCCCCATGGCATCATTTTTGGCATACTCTAAATTTGGGAGAAAGTCGGGCCACACATGTGGAAAAAATATGTATCCTCACTGTTTAAAAAAACTTTTTTGAAAACCACTAATTTAAAAATATACAACATCCTCAGATTCTAGTAAAAGAACATTCCCATAATTCACAGACGGAACTATACAGAATAGGGTTAGCCACTCCACTAAAGAGAGATACACAGAATCATAAACTCTCCTGGGTTCTGTTTGAACAAAAGAATTCCGTGATTCCCGCCCCGCCCCCCAAAGTTAGCTTGAAGGAAAAACACCATGCAGAAACGCTCTCTGAAATTTTTCATCCCAATAATCAACCACTGTTCCTAAAGCTGGTGGGACCGGAAAAGGTGGGAGGAAGGAGAGTCCCAGGTGCTCAAGGGCTCTGGCTTCCAACGGGATCCCTTGTGGGAAGGACAGCATAGCAGGAGGCCCGAGCATCCCCGCAGCCTGAGCCTCTGTTACTTAGTCCATCTTCCCAATCAGCCACTTGGATTCAACCAGAAAAGACTCTGCCTTTAGCTTTCCAAAAGAATTTCTTTTCCTGGACACTCCTCCCGGCCGTGGCTGGCCTGGCCGTCCCACTCGATGATGACCTGGCTTTGAGGAATTCACTGACTCACTACAAATGAGAAAATCCATCCTGCGACTTCTGGTGAGTTAAAGCTCGTGCCCATCTTGTGGCACATGCTGGCCCAGGACGGGAAGGACTCTGCATGCTGGTGGCTGCAGGGACCGAGACCCAGGGCATTGAAGGTTCAGAAAGCCCCAGTGCTTGGGACATGGGGCACTCAGGCTGTGCCCAAGCTAGAGCCCTCCAGCCCCCCGCCAGCTGATGCCCACCCTGCCCAAGCCCCACCTGAGTGCCACTCCCATCCCGCAGGGCTGCCAACCGAGTGCGCCAACCACACGAGCCCAGGTGCCTGAGAGGCCTCACCAGCAGCCTGGCATCCTTGACGACACACAGCAGCTTGCTCCACTGGCCAAAGCGCTTCTTCCTCAGCAGGAATGCACAGATCTTGGCGTCCTTTACCAGGTCCATGGAGGCCTCCTCGGACGGCCACTGGTGCCGCGTCTTCTTGCCCTTTCCATCCTCCTCCTCCTCGTCATACGACTCGTAAGAGCTGCTCATGGCATCCGAGTCATAATCTGTCAGAAGGAAGGACAGAAGGAAAGGTAAAGGGCCTGCCCATGGACAGCTCACCCAGAAGCCAGCCTGTGGGACCAGGAGCACGTTTGTGGCACCCGTAAACGAGGAAGGGGCCTCTGTGATCGACGTGCCAGGGAACAGTAACTAGCAGAAAACGGGGAAAAAATAACCACACTAGGTGGTGCGAAGTAACGCCAAGTTTTAACCTGAAGCGTCTCAGAATTCTTTCTCTGGGACAACAGTCCTAGACTGTTCAGTGAGGGCTGGGCTGTCAGCAGACCCCATTGTCCGATCTTAGCCATGCCGCCGCCAGGTGAAGGGACCCCGGCCAAAAGGCTGTCCCCTACAGGGTACGGGGGTCCCATGCCACTCCTCTATGTCAAGGTTCTCTAGGTCTGCAAGGTCCTGCCTGTATACCTCACCACCTGCAGGCCCTCGCTATCGTTCCAGATCCAGCCCGCGGCCTCGCTTGCCTTGGGATGTCGGGAGAGACTTTCGCGCCTCTCCTTCTCAGTCTGCAAGGCAGGAACACTTCCTATCAGATTATGTCCCACTTCCCTAATACAGTTCTTTCTCCCTCTCTCTCTCTTGCTGCTGGGGCCCTGCACCTGCTGTCCTTTCCCACAGGCTTCCAGCTCATCCGTTCAACCTCTCTCCTTTACCTGAATAAGTACTCTTGTCTTTCAGGGTTCAATTATGGACACTGCCTCCATGACGCCCACCTTGAATCACCAAAGCTGGTGCCTAGACTTGTGTCCCCCCACCCCAATTCACCCCAGTGAGACTATATTTGGAGACAGGACTTCTAGGAAGTAATGATGGTTAAGCAGGTTATATGAGTGGGGTCCTAACTCAACAGGACTCGTGTCTTTATGGGAAGAGGGAGAGAGAGATATTGCTCTCTGTCCATCATGTGAGGACACAGGGAGAAGGTGGCTGTCTGAGCCAAGAAGAAGTGGGGGGCAGGCTGGGTGCCAGGAAGTCCCTGCAGAGGGCTGCCCAGGATAGGCCTAGATGACCGTGTGGGGGGCTGACTCCAGGCCCACGAAAGGCTCAACTCGGACTGCCATGGCCAGTGCATGGGAGAGAAGCGTCTGACACATGGCCGGCCAGCCATGGTCGGGCCTTCTCCTTGAGTCCACGTCTCCCCCACCCACACACGTGCACACTGCCATCACTGTTTCACGTGCTAGCCACAGGGGGATACTTAAATTCAGTTCAAATTAAAGTCTGATGAAATGATCTGTTCAGTCCCCTGATGGCAGGAACCTCATCTCCAGCACTCAGCGCTCTCTGGTGGCTGAGGGATGTGATACCGAGGGCACAGATAGGGAAGCTGTTCTGGCCTGTGCTGGAGGGACTGACATGTACCAGGGAGTGCGGTGCAGGCCGCAGCACACACAGGGCAGGGACCACTAGAGATTACACTTGACCTAGATCTTTCGTGAGTCACTGCAAACAGGACAGAAAAGTCTAGAAGGAACACAATGAGCAAAAGCACTGAAAAATATTGAACATTTAAAGAACAGAGTGGATCTTTTCATTTTCTGGTAGCATTTAGGTGCTGGTCCCAGATGCCAAGTCAGTGGTTGCATTTGTGGGGAAGGGGCTGTGACGAGGAAGGGGCCCATGGGAGACTTTCAGGGTGATGTGCTCTAGTCTGGACTGGGTGTCCAGAAATAGGCGATCCTCCTCCTAACGTAATAACATGAGGACGTCAGCAGTGGCCTCACACTGCAGCACGTGCCCATGTCACCCAGTCCCGCATCTCCTCCTGTGGGCAGTTTACCATCTCACTCCATTGCAGGAAGAAGGGTGAGCGCGGGACAGTAAGATCAGAGACAGCGCGACCGCCAGTGCGTCCCTCAACTCGGCTACGTTTAGGACAGTGTGTTGTTACACTTGTTCTATCGTCCGTTTCCTACTGTGCCTCATTTATTCATCACACTCAGTCGCACGGTGTGTGGATAGGGAGAAATGCGGCACATATAGGGTCGGGTACTGTGCAGATAGGGAGAAATGCGGCACATATAGGGTCGGGTACTGTGCGCACCTTCCGTCAGCCACTGGGGGTCCTGGGACGTCTCTCCCAAGGAGGAAGAGGACTGCTGACAGAGCCCCTGCCACCTAGCAGCCCATGTAGACGTCTGTACTTCTTACAGAACAAGGGGGCAGATCCAAGTGCCAGCCAGAGATCTGCGGGGACCTGTGTGTTTATGGGATTTGCTGGTTAGGAAATATTTTTCACACCAGGCATTTTTCCATGGGAGGTTCTGGCAGAACTAAAGAACATTCCAAAGAATGATGACTTTCAATTCTAAAACATTAGAATGTGTAGGGGTACCTGGGTGGCTCAGTGGGTTAATCCTCTGCCTTCAGCTCAGGTCATGATCTCAGGGTCCTGGGATCAAGCCCCGCATCAGGCTCTTTGCTCAACAGGGAGCATGCTTCTCCCTCTCTCTCTCTCTGCCTGCCTCTGTGCCTACTTGTGATCTCTCTCTGTGAAATAAATAAATAAAATCTTTAAAACAAAACAAAAACATTAGAATATGTATTTTAGACATAGACCCTTCTGCAAGAAATCACAACGGGTATTTCAACCAGTTGACCCTGAGGAGGGACAGGATGAGGAGAGAGGGGAACCAGAAAACCGAAAATAACATGAAAGGCAGATCTAAGCCCCAAGCCCCAACAAGATGTGCAGTGAGAGTGCCACTGACCAGCCTGGCTGGAACCAGCTCCCTGGGACTTCCGGCTGCTATGGCCAGGTGGGGTCAGCACCGGGGAGTGCTGTGGGGAGAAGGGATGGCAGCAGCCGCCACGCCTCCAGTAGCTGCCACGATAGCATGAGGGCCAGCCCCTAGAACATATCTGTTCCACGTCACAGTGGCTCTGGGTCTCTGACCACACCCTGTTCTTGATGGCAAAAGCCCAATGGCAGCAGGCTCCTGGGGTGAAGCTCAGCACAGACTTTCAGGATTTCAGAGTGCGGCTACATAAACCTCTGCAAACAATTATTTTACCCTTGAGAAACTGCTTTTGGCTCTCTGAAACCCAGCAGCTTCTAAAGGTGTGGTCATAGGTGCCTCAGTTGCCCAACAAGGGCTCTGGGTCACCTCTCCCACCACAGAGCCAAGCAGTCTGTATCCATCGGGCTCATATGCCATAAGGAGTAGGTGCGAGTTTGTAGTTCAAGGGTATGTGCCCCCATGCCTGCTGCATGGGCTCCTTCTCCCAACACGGACTCCTCAGCCTGGGCTAGTGGTTTGGTTGGATGGTCAAGACTGGGGGGACATGGCAGCGAGCTGGGACTGCAGGAGGGAATGTAAACAGACCTCCCAGATGGGCTCAGAAAGTGAAGATTTACACAGCAGGCGAGCGCTTAGCAAAGCCTCAGATTTTCACAATCAGGTACATAAGCATGGTCTGTTACATGGATGTCGGGTGGCCTCTCTCCCCAGACTTCCTGTCCAAAGGGACTCCCAAACAAGTCGCCAGGCACGGATGGACCTCCACTTGGCAGGATTAGTCTGACTCCTGGCCCTTCTCAGTGGCCTGCCTGCACACGACACTGTCCCCTGGGGTGTCAGCCAGCCACCTAGGACTGAGCCACCACCATCATGGGAGGGACAGCAGGGACGCTCATTGGAAAAGATCACTGAAGAAAATTTGCCTTCCCTGCCGCAAAGCTCCTGCCCAAAGCACCAGCCACAGTCTTGCAGAATGCCCTATTCACTAGCCTGGCACCCCGTAGCACTGCTTCTGACCAGGGAACTCATGTTACAGCAAATGGAAGTCCATGCCGTGGGTCTGTGCTCGGGACAG
>ML098257.1:12280-26691 GCA_003697995.1 Taxidea taxus jeffersonii | reverse complement strand
GTATTGTAATCACATTGTATGGTGACACCTAGTAGTCACACTTGAGAAGTTGAATGTATTGAGGGTTGTACACCTGAAATGAATGTAACATTGTATGTCAAATATACTCCAAAAAAACTTGAAAATAAAACTGATACAGTTTCCATTAAAAATATATACAGAAAAGACAATATTCAAATATGAAGAGATAATAAAACTACTTCAAAAACATGGTGAAGGGCACCTGGGTGGCTCAGTTGGTTAAGCAACTGCTTTCGGCTCAGGTCATGATCCCAAGGTCCTGGGATCGAGCCCCACATCGGGCTCCCTGCTCAGCGGGGAGCCTGCTTCCCCTTCTCTCTCTGCCTGCCTCTATGCCTACTTGTGATCTCTCTCTCTGTCAAATAAATAAATAAAATCTTTAAAAAAAAAAAAAGAATGAATGAAAGACAGGCCATGGTGAAGAACATACATACGAATTGGTCTTTCGCATGGAGGTATTAAGGGGGTCTCTAAAAATACAGTGTTAATGGACACAAGATTGGATTACAGGATGCAAACTACCACCATCCTACTTGGCAACAGAGCTCTTGTCTGAACAGTTGTACAACAGCACTTAGGTTTTTTCCCACATCTTGAGCAATGAAGCCATTACTAAGCTTTCAAACTCTACCTATGTTTGTTGAAAACTACAAATCATGGTTCTGCCAGGCAAAGCTTTAGATATGATGATGATCCAGTTCTATAAAAGCAATTCGGAATGTTACCTACAGACACATGAAAGCACATCCATTTCTGAATTAAAGTTTTACGTTTTTTTGTTTGTAGATAATTAAGCTGCTTGAAAGCCTGAGATATTTAACTATTAGTACCCTTCTGGTGAAAACATTTTTCAAATAATTTTTTTTGAGGGGGGTGCCTGGGTGGCTCAGTCATTGGCCGTTGTCTTCTGTTCAGGTCATGATCCCCGGGTCAGAGTCCTGGAATCGAGTTCTGCATCGGGCTCCCTGCTCAGCAGGAAGCCTGCCTCTCCCTCTCCTACTCCCTCTGCTTGTGTTCCCTCTCTCACTGTCTCTCTCTGTCAAATAAATAAATAAAATCTTTAAAAAATAATAATAATTTTTAAGCCTTTTTCTATCACTGGCTAATATTTGTTATCCCCTTCTATTCAAAACAAAAGTCATATTTCCACTCCCAAGTGAGTAACTTCACCTTTTCTTATAGTCTTACAGATTTTACTGGTGACAAAGACATGGGAAAGTAGAGTGGGCCATTCATAATAAGTAACATTAAAAAATAGTATAATTGCAAGATTCAATTACAGTGGAGAATAAGGTTTTATGAAAGCAAGAAAAGGAAAATAGGGTGAGTTAAAGCATTCTTTGAAATGCTTCACAAAGCAACCTGTTAAAACACAAGATTTTGAAGAGAAAAAAATAAAAGCACACTTCTCTGATTCTGGACTCCACACTTGTATGATTGGATTTTAGCACTCCACGTTTTTTGTTTTTCTTTTTGTTCAATCTTTTATGTTTTACTTGCATATTTGCATGTTTTTTCATTGTTAATACCAGGCTATTAAAATGCCACAGAAGAGCATGTCCAGCCTTTCTTTTTAAAATCACAGGCCTTAACTGGTCACCTTATAAAACATTTGAAAGAATGCCTTAACCCATCCCATTGTCCTTCTCTTTTTGTCACACGTATATATGGTGTTATGGCTGAATATATGATATGTGTGTGGTGTGTGTGTGCATATACACTCCTATCTATTATATATATGTATATATACATGCACATACATACACACACAGAGAATTTATAATTCCCAGGGTAAATTTTTTGTACACCGGTACTCAGAATACTTCTCTGAATATTCTCAACCTCATTATAATCTTTTTTATACTACTGTATCTATACTCTACCTTATCTACATCTTTATTAAGTAAAATTTCAAGCATATATGATGGCAGAGAAAGCAATAAACTCCCATGTTTCCACCACTAAAAATCATTTTAATGAAGACATGGCTATTCCCATATATTTTTTCCTATTCCCAGTATTTTTGTTCTTTAGAAATATGCCAGGATCCCACATAGTTCAATGTCCCACAAAGCATTCAATGCCCTCTTAGGTTTCCCCTTCACTGTCTCTTTCTTTTCTATCTTCTTTTCTTCCCCTTCCAACTTATTCTCTCTCTTATTCTGTCTGCTTCTTTGGAGGCTATGATGAACAAAAATGAGAGGTGAGCAAAAAATTATAATAATAAATATATAAATCATGTTTAAAAATGAGAGGCATGCAAACAGAAACAGAAAAAGACAGAAAAATGGGCTAAAATGTAACTCAGTCACGTCTTCTTTATTGTCTCCTTCAGGATGCCCAGAGCTTATATGTTACCCAGACATGCAAATGGCTACTGTATCAGTTTCCATCTCCCGTGATAGTCCTGTTTTACCTACCAAAGACTATTACAAAAATAATACTGAGAAGGCTGCTTTTAGAAAAATGATTATTTTTAATTTATGCATCTGGATGTATGTCAGTACCAGTTGCCTTCCTATTAAAATTGACTCTGAGAGAACAGGGCATTGCACTGGGGTAGGAGCAAGGAACAAAGCTGAGTGGTATGTTTGGGGAGAGCACTGTGAGGGGTAGGAAGAGGCTGGGTTCCACGCACTACTGTTGAGTCCTAAAGGCAATATGCTGGCGAGACGTGGGTGTCAGGGTGCAGAAAAGATCAGCTTTACTGCGTTTTGAAATTTACTTCAGAGCTGCCGTTGAACACAGGAAAGAAAAGCCCTGATTTCAGCACCTAGAACTCAGTGCAATTAGTGCCACATTTTAACATTTTGATTAACTGGGCATCTGTGATACGGTGGGGACGCTGAGTCAGCATCATCAGGTTACAGTTTTGAGTGAAAGGTTCTGAAAGTTGACTTAGAAAGGGAACACTGTAATGTAATTAGTCGGTTAGGAGCTGGCTATTAACTATATTTCCAATGTTGCTAATTTTTAGGTAGGATTGTGATATTGTGGGTATAGTTTTTTAATAGCCCTTAAATACATATACTGAAATACACAAGTGAAATGAAATGTCTGCGATCTGCTTCGGCATTATCTGGGGGAAGAGGAGAAATGTGAAAGAAAGACAAAACAAAATTGGCCATGAGTTGATCATTGTTGAAGCCAGGCAACAGAAGCACAGGGGTTCATTTCATTGTCCTCTCTGTCACTGACTATGTTTCAGATTTTACATAATGGAGATAAGATGTAATGTAAATATTATGTATGTATGTGTATTCTCTCTCCCAATCACCAATCAGGCAACTTAGTATACTATATGGTATTTTCAAAGAAACCTTTTTTCTTTTTCTACTTAAAACAAGTAGTTTTGGAAAGAACAGTTACTTGTTCAAAGGAAGTTAATGAACTTGCATTTGCTGTACTGAGAGACAACATTAGTATCAAACTCATGAATATAAACTGCTGAGGCAGAAGGTTCACAGCTGTGAAAGGGAAGATGTTCTAACCAGACAACTAAAGGGAAAGAAAGTGCTATCTTCTTGATAGATAAGAGACTAAACAACGAAATTGACTGTTTTGAAAATTGCCAATAAGCCTGGAGGAAAGCCCCTGTCATGTAAAAATGTTAAGTAAACAGCAGGAAGTGGTATTGTAACAGTCAGGTAATATTGGTATTTGGTTAAGGCAAAAAGAATGGAAATATTAACCAGAAAGTATTTTGTCTTTCAGGCTAAGTAGAGAATATACAATATCCATTTTGAAATAAACTACCAGCCTCAAAGAATCTGGAGGTCTCTACCATCATTTTTTTCACACAAATCAGTTTCCTTATCCCACTTATTTTATAATATGTAGCAAGAGTTACAGGAAAAGGTTTTTTTTAATTATTTCTTTCACTTTAAAGCAAATATCCATATTTTAAGTGGATTTCAATCTATTGAAAAAACACTTTCTTTCAGAGTAGGAGTTGCTTATACTTGTATTAAGGATGCATTTGCTTTAATGATAAACCTTGTGAATGTCGTCAGTATGAAAACCACTTTCTTCTTCAGTTTCTGTGGGTGTGGCATGCAACCTTTCCAAGACTACCACAAGGTCGCAAACACCTGTCCCTCCACTTTGTTGAGATGACAAGCCAAGGTTGTGTCCCTTCACAGGTCAGGGGTAAAATAAAACTGGCTTTGTACAAAAGCCTTTCTCTCCTACAAGTTAGTGATAATTATATTAACTGGCTTTTTAATGGCTCAGGAGAAGTTTGTCCATCAATCTTTCACACCATAGTAAGAATCAAATAATCTCCTAAAGGAGAGAGAGAAAACAAAAAAGCAAGAAAGGTAGCCAAGCACCAAGCCTGGAAAAGATAATTTTTGGAGCCCTTGGTTCTGAGCACAAACAACAGTTTTCTATTGACTGTGTGTGTGTGTGTGTGTGTGTGTGTGTGTGTGTGCTTTTTTTTTTTTAATATAACAATAAAGGGTTCATCTTCACTAACAAAAATTTGGTTATTTGTACATTTCATTTTCTATGCAGTGCCCAAGACAAGGAGATCTCTGCACTTGCCTGCAGGACTCTTACGAGTTTAGATAGAGGCTTTAACAGGGTTGAGTCACATATGCAGTCCAGATAGTCAAACAACACATTACTCTCTCAGGGCTGCATCCTTGAGACAACTCTCTGACTGTGGGATTGGTGGGTGGCTTCCCACTGACTGGGTCCAGCTGCAGGGCAATCTCCAACAAAGGAAACTACCTATCCAGAACTGACCTCCTCACACAGGTTAAGAAACTGAGAAAATTAAGAAAACTGAAGATTCAGCTAAAGTCTTTAGCTCCCTGCATTTGAAAAGTTTGGTTCTTCATAACCAAAGCTAATTCACAGACCCATTAGTTAATTTTTCCCTGCGACAAACAGTAACCGAACAGCTTTCATGGGTCAGCGCTATGCTAGGTAATAAATCTGTAATAATAAGTCACAACTTTAAATTGTTTCTATAATTTGCACATCATGAAGATGTAACCTTGCTTACTACCTTGCTGTCAACTGTTGTCATCTGCAAACATTACCATTAGGAGTTGGCTCCCCTATTAAACACAGTTGTGTGATTTTATCATCTGCATCCATGTTTTCCCAAGTTGTTCATTTTCCTTATTTTTGCCAACACATTTTTGTAATCTTGAGTTCCAGAACCTGTTAACACATCGCAATTACAGGAAATTCTATAATAAGAATATGCTAAAACCTATTTTAATGATTCTCACAATATTAAAAAATCATTCATAAAGCTAATTGGTAGTTAAATAAACAAAATCAGGTATTTATATAAAGAGAACCTTTAGAAATAAGATGAATTTTAGCACGCCAACGGTTTGACTGCTGCTGAGACAAAATCACCATTACAGTTAAGAGTCCAGGTAGTAGGGCGCCTGGGTGGCTCAGTTGGTTAAGCAACTGCCTTCGGCTCAGGTCACGATCCTGGAGTCCTGGGATCGAGTCCCACATCAGGCTCCCAGTTCCATGGGGAGTCTGCTTCTCCCTCTGACCTCCCTTCTCATGCTGTCTCACTCTCTCAAATAAATAAATAAAAATTAAAAAAAAAAAAAAGAGTCCAGGTAGTAAATGCGTGGTCCGTTCCCTGGGGTATCAGAGCTGGGACTTTCTTCTCATTAGTTCTGACCAAATGAGCTAAGCAGACCTAAACAGATAAAGCCCTAGATATATCAGGATATACAAAATGAGTCTCTTAGGAGTTGAGCCTAAGTAATAAAGAGACAAAAAGGAATACTGTAATAACTGAAATTTTATATTCCATAAATCTCCAGAGTCAAACCTTCTTGAATAGGTAGAGTGATTGCCATGGGGAATAAGATTCCCCATACCTTTAAAAAGTAAATATGTTTTATGATTCTCTACAATCCATTATTTTATGAAGGGAAGATATCCCTAAATTGTACTGTTCACACACATTCAGTCTTTAAAGAATAGATCTAATGACTAGACCAAAAGGCCCTGGAGACCAGATTCTCATCTGCCACTTGGTATCTCTAGTAACAAGTACAGTAAATGAATGGTCCTGAAAAGAGCAGATATCCTACAACCTGTATGTGTATATACGTATATTTAAATACAAGCCGACAAACGTGTGAACCGCTTAGTCTTTTCAATTCAGAGACGCTGTGGAATCATTTTAGAGGCTAGGTTCCCTGTGCAGCACCTAGCACCAGCACCTGGCAGGAACTAGGGTTAATAATCTGTTGCACAAATGAAGAGTGAATGCAGATTTACAAAAGGTCAGATACACTATAGTGATTTTCATATTGCCTACATGGGTCAGGACTATGCCTCTTTACATGTCCTTAACAATAAATAAATAAATAAATAAATAAATAAATAAATAAATAAATAAATAAATGTAAGTGAAAAATAATGTAATGGATTTTTTTTTAATTCCCCCTTTTTTTTTTAAGGCCCATATATCAGCATTCACATTTTTAGATTTTTTCTAAGTTCATCCTGGCCTGGCATTCACAATTAGGATTAACCTCCAGGAGCATGTATTTTGGAGAGGAGTGGACTTTTGTTTATTTACCGATTCTTCCTAAGCTCCTCGAACTGAGTCTGGCACATACTAGGTGCTCACCACTTGTGGAATGAATCCATGGAGAACACATAAAAATATAACGGGAGAGACAGCCTGATGTTGGACTAAGCAGAATAAAGTGACATGCCATCCTAGAAACCCTCCTTCAGATCTCTTTCATTGCCAGATATTCCAAATATTATTTCTATATATCTTTCCAAATGCTGCTGACTGAGAACTGCCACTGGTGACTTACACAGCTGAGAAGTGGCCTGCAGGCCTGGCACAATGAAGAATCAGTAAGTTCTTTTCTTGGCCAGAAACAAACATCTCTTTTGGGCAAAGGGGCCAGAGGTAGTCCTCTTTCAAGGAGCCTGCTACACTTTGACATAGTAAAAAAAATAGTGTTCTATGTATTCCTTTTGCCTGTTCTTAGCTGTTTTTCTTTTCTTTTCTTTTATCATCCTAATAAAAGGCAGCTAATTCCATTTCCCGAAGGTGGTTAATTATATTTAGTTCTTGTATCTCCACTGTAGTGCCATTTTTTTCTTAGAAGACTCAAATGTTCCTAATCTTAGCCCTCAGAATGAAACATATGATGAAACTTTTACTAGCTGTTTAATGGAAAACAGTATGGAAGGAAGATTTCTCATTACACATTCTGGAGTCACTATGGAAATTCTGTACTTCATGGACATTAATTTAGAGATAGTGAGATAAACCAGAAGCAAGAACCAAATTGTTCAAGGGGGCAAAATGAAAAAAAGAAATCTACTTTAAAGCTAATTAAAGCAAATGGAAAAATGTTTGTGTTCCTGATATTTAATATAATTTATTCTGTATATTCATTTTGTCAATATATGGCATTTAAGAATTCAGCCTTATCCCTAAATCCTATTAGACTTTTAAATTTTTGTTTGGAAAAGGGAGGCTAAGTAGAATTAAATAATAAACTAAATTAAAGGGAACTGAACACTTGCCTGGAGGAAGAAGGTCACAGGGAGTGGTAATCTGGTATTTCTGCAATTTTTTAGGACCAAATAGAGGAGGGAGAGATAAAAATCTTGACATTTTGCTCAGTAATTGGCTTCAAGAGAATGTGCCTGACTTTGTAGAAGATGAGTCTCACTTAGAAGTACAGATCTTGCTCAGCAGCCCAGATCACACTTGGGCAGCACTGATTTTCACACTGCCTTAGTTTGAGGGAAGAAAGAAACAATTGGGAGTCCATACTGATTTGCTGCAGTAAGAAATGAGGAATAGAAGGATAATCTTTTTTTTTTTTTAAAGATTTTATTTATTTGACAGAGCAGGCAGAGAAGCAAACAGAGAGAGAGGGGGAAGCAGGCTCCCTGCTGAGCAGAGAGCCCGATTCAGGAATCCATCCCAGGACCCTGAGATCATGACCTGAGCCAAAGGCAGTGGCCTAACCCACTGAGCCACCCAGGCACCCAGAAGGATGATCTTTATTTAATTAATATATTTACTGATAAGAACAAGACTCTTCCACTTCCTACATTAAAGTTGGGATTTGTCTAATGCCAGCTTCTTCTGAGTTTCACAGTGTGTTCTCCTGATCTGGAGAAGTCAATGACATAGATATAGGATTCCTTGTTTATAAGGAGACATCACTCTCCTTGGGTCCTCATAAAGGATCCAAGTAAAAGAGAATATAGTGTTGCCCTTCTGAGAAGGCTTAAAGCCTGATCTGAGAGCCATGAGGCTCTAAACTCCATGGGGGATTAGTAACAATTTCATTTCTATAGAGAAATAAAACTATGGTCAGAAAATGAATTAATAACAATAACAAGCAAGTATTATGAGACAAAGAAAAGGAAACAGGGGACATGATTCTTACATAAACAAATATATGATCTCCTGGTCTTTAGATTTATGAGACCATAGCAGGGAATGTTGGCCAATTCATTCATACATTCAAAGAGTATTCACTGATGCACTACTATATTTCATTCATTTTTCCAGATACTGAAGATACCAGAAAGAATAAGCCAGACAAGCTCCCTGTCTTCAGGAATCTTATCTAAAGAGGACAGTTTGTGATTCACAAAGCTTAATTTAAAGTCCTAATAGTAAGCAAAGCTTTTGTACACTTGAAGATCTCCTTCTATCTGGAAAAGTTTTACTCTTTCTAACATCCAAGGATGGTAGCGATGTGCACAAAACAGACTGAAATAATAGCACTAGAGAAAAAGAAAGCCCTCTCCTTGCCACAGCTCTTGAATCAATTCTGTCAATCAATTCTCTGTCAGTTACCAAAATAGATCTGCCTACAAGTTCACTTTTAACTTCATGGTATTTAATATATGTCCTCTAAAAACTATACAAGTGACTTCAAAGAGTTCATTGTCCTTTTCAAAATGTTAAATAAACTATGAACTATAAAAACATTTTCTGGCCCAACTCCTAAACAGAAGTCAAATTTGGAGAAAGTTACAATGCCTCAGCATTTCCATCCTCATCTCCAACAGTATTATTAAAAGAAAACACAATGTTAATATTATCAAACCATTAGCCACTCAATATCTCCCAGTTTTGAAATATCCTTTTTCCACTAACAATCTCATTCAGAACAAATCTTTACATAAGAAACGTTGGTGGTATTTTTTCTAGTATATCCTTTTTAAAATACAGTACTTATTTTTTCCAGTGTTTTTCCAATATTATAATTTTTATGTCCTTTTGCAGGAATGTTTCTGGAATTAATGTAATTTTAAAGAGTAAGGGTTTTCATAAGGGTTTTCATAAGACTTCGAATACTCTGTAATTTATAGAACTTGAATATCATAATCAGAATCATAATACTTACAGGGATGTTTTGTCAGTAGATAGCAGTTTCCTGTAAAACTATATAATGTGAAAGGAAAAACAAAGAAGAGGAAGAGAAAAATACTTTCCTGGCATTTGAGGTAAAACAAGAAAGTCACATGTAATGAAGATATTTCCAACTTATCATCATATATTGCTCAAGGGGTTTTAAAAAATTTCTAACATACAGAAGATAAGACAAGTAGTGGTTAAACAGCTATTTGGCTTTTGGAGACAGAAACACCAAAGATGGAATTTCAATCCTATCACTTAGTGATTAAATGATCTAGGTCAACTAAACCTCAGTTTCTTCTTCATAAAACTGGGATGATAGCATATATATATGTATTTTTTTTTAAGTAGGCTCCACGCCCAGTGTGGAGTCCAACATAGGGCTTGAACTCATGACCCTGAGATCAAGACCTGAGCTGAGATCAAGAGTTGGAGCCACCCAGGCACCGCAGGATGATAGCACATGTTCCACGGAGCTGTCGGGGTCAAACTGTAATTTTTATAATAGATGCAAAGCATATTCATGTTCATAATAAACACATACATATTTAATCAAACACACATACACACATTTTCAATAATCCTAGAAAAGAAAAAGGTGTTATTACTTTCATTATCATGGTACTGCCTCACTGTGCTAAGAGTTGATGTTCAAAACTCATGTGTGCCGATCTAATTTTATATCATATTGAAATATTGGAAAATATCTGCCATCATTAGAGCAACGCAAGTCTAATACGCTCCTTTGTATTTATGCCACGTATATTAATTTCCTACTGTTGCTATAATATTACCACAAGTTTAGTGACTCAAAACAACACAAATTTATTATCTTTCAGGTCTGGAGGTCAGAAATCCAAAATCAGTTTCACTGAGCTAAAGTGAAGGAGCTATCAGGGCTGATTCATTCTGGAGGCTCTGTGGACAGAATCTATTTCCTTGCCTTTCCGGTGTCCACCTATATTCCTTGGCTTGCAGCCTTTTCTGACTTCAAAGGACATCGCTTCACTTCCTGCTTCTGTCATCGCATCTCTTTCTCCAACTATGACACATCCTATCTCCCTCTTTAAGTACTGCTGTGGTACATTTGGCCAAACCAGATAATCCAGGATGATTCTCCCCTTCTCAAGATCTCTAACTCAACCATATTCACAAAATCCATTTTCTCTGTGTCTGCGTATATACATGTATACACACACACACAGGTATATACACGTACCGGATATGTAGATACACATGTATATATATTTATTTATAGTAACACTCACAGGTTCTGGGAATCAGGAAATGGAGATGGGGGCATTATTTAGCCTACCACACCCACTGAAGGGGAGCAGAATATGCTACCCCAGAATGTACCATTTTGGCTTATGAGTTATTTTGAGCTGAAAACAATCAAGGCCTCAGAAAGAGCTTTTTGCCTCTTCCTTAAACAAGTCTTAACAATTTAGATAAAGGGCTCAGAAAGAGAGCTATCAGGAGAGAGAATTTCAGAGTTTGGACTAAGTGTGGTAAACTGGGGAGAGCTCAGCTGGGACTGTTCATATTCCTCTCTGTGTCCCATTGTCTCTGCATGAAAAGCATTTGTTTAACAAATATTTGCTCTTTGCATGTTCTTGTGAATTGCCTTCCTTCCCTTTGAAGCCCCAGACCCTTATTCCCTTCTCCTTAGCTTAAAATGGCATATAAGCCTCAACTGCCCTATTTCTCCTCAAGTCTTATACCTTTAGGGCTTCTACACACACAAAACTAATTTTTTTTTTCCTCCTGCTAATCTGTCTTATGTCAATTTAATTAATAGAACAGCCAAAAGAACCTAGAAAGGTAGAGTAAATCTTTTTCCTCCCAAAACATTTAAGATATAAGAAATGCCAATTTAAAAAATAATAAGGTAATAAAATACACTTAAGAGAATAATTCCAATTATAGTTCAATTGATTTTCAATACAGAAGAAATTCAGAGTCCTACAGTGACAGAAGCATTGTAACATAAATTATTATATAATTATTATTATTGAACATAAATTATTATTTTAGCTTAAGCACTGTCAACCTCAGAAGAAAAAAGAAACATCTATTTTCTGGAAGGCATCTTGGCATCAGGAAGAGTTTTAGATTCTCCTACACATTCTGTAAATTCCCAGTGCTCAGGTGACAGGTGGCAAGGTGAGAATCATAAGAAAGAAAGAGAAAAGATTGCCAACATGATACACTGTGGGCCATTTTTTCCTAATAAATATGAATCATTCCCTCAGGAAAGCATGAAAATCTCCCCCACAACGACTAAACTTAGGATAATCAGTCTATAGTAAACAACTACAGCCTGAGGTGTGGGTTGGAACAGACCTGTGGAGCCCTGTCACCTAGGAAACATCTGTTCCCCGGACTGTGAGCCCGGGAAGGTAGTGAAGACTGAGATGCATACCAGAGGCCCCCAGAATCTCCTGGGATAGCTGGAAATGGACAGAGTTCTTAAGTGGATAGCCTGGAGATAGTCAATGTGACTGAGGAACATAAATGCTAAAAAATAAAAAAAAAATTTTGGCAAGTAACATTGAATATGAGGCATTGGAGAAGTTTCCTCTGCACCAGAGAAAGAATTAGAAGATAAAAGAAGCCTTGGCTTGGTTTAAGAAAAAAACTGAGATGAGAAACAGAATAGCAAGAATTTCAAAATGACACTGAACAGGATGTTTACAAATATAAATGACGTTTTCAACATGATTTTTGCTTGGGGAGCTCATAGAAAGGGTGAAAAAAGGTGTAAGCTGATAGTACTCTGAATAAATGGGAGTCAGTAGACCTGGTTAATTTAAGTAGTTTATCGTTTAAGCAGGTATCATCAGGGAAGGAATGAGATCATGAGGTTGTAAAACAAGTTGTAATTAGATTAATATTATTCATATCATCCCA
Source organism: Taxidea taxus jeffersonii (assembly GCA_003697995.1). Classification (NCBI taxonomy): domain Eukaryota; kingdom Metazoa; phylum Chordata; class Mammalia; order Carnivora; family Mustelidae; genus Taxidea; species Taxidea taxus. The sequence goes on along the minus strand of ML098257.1, from coordinate 14,357 downwards.
AGAAAATGAAACCTGTTTTCTGGCTATTCAACCATGTTCAGCTTACTTTATAAAATAGGAAATGTTATTGAGTAATACTTGTTCTTTTCAGAATTGGCTTTTTCTAAGTATTGATAATATTAGATATTTAGCAACTGGATATTACAAAAAAATTAAAACACAAGAATGTAAAAGGAAGCATCAGAGGTCAATTTTTTCCATGGATTTTTATAGCAATGGCATTTCTCTTTAAAATGTTTGGAAGGGGACACTTGGGTGGCTCAGTTGGTTAAGTGTCTGCCTTTGGCCCAGGTCATGATCCCAGGGTCCTGGGATCGAGTCCCACATAGTCTAACACAGGGCTCCTTGCTCAGCAGGGAGCCTGCTCCTCCCTTTGCCTGCTGCTCCTCCTGCTTGTGCTCTCTCTCTCTCTGAGACAAATAAATACATAAAATCTTAAAAAAAAACAAAAAACTGTAGATGTGTGCACATCTGAAATAGATGACTTTATTTCCAGAAGATCATACTAGATATTAAAATATAGAATATTCTTTAAAATAAACAACTAAACAAACAAAATAAATAAAATGTTTGGAGGAAGTCATGCTAATGTATTCTGATATCTTGATCCATTTAAGAATGACTTTTTCTAATAACTCCACAGAGTCTAACCATTACAAAACAGAGTCTAACATTACAAAAACAAAGGTTCTGATTTTCTTCTGGGGATTCAGAGTAAACATTGCTAGCTCCATAGGTGTATGTATAAGGGAAGCAATTCTTTTCCTTTGCACCCAGCTGTTACAAAATGTTTGGGAGATGCGGACATTCACGTTGTGCCTTTAAGCGCTCTATTAACTCCAGTGATGTGTGTCATTGAGTGTGCGGTGGTTCTGAGAGATTGTGCTCTGGGCCCGAAGTGATGTTGCGGGAGAAATGCTCCCTCCTCTCTCATTTGCCATTGTTTTCAGTAGTGTTGCCTGATGCATTTAAGAGTTCTACACAAACTTCAGCAGGTCTGTCTGAAGTGAAACCTTTCAGTCATGCTACCGCTTCTGCTGCAAACCAAGACAGATCCCTCAGCAGGGTCCTGTGTTGAAGAGAAACGTTTCCTCAAGTGTTCGATGCCCAGTTAGGTTTATCTGAAGTCCTTCCTCCTGATAGGCTATAAGTCAGTCAGAGAAGTCCACAGTCCATACTCTATATATAAGGCGAAAATACAGTTTAACTAACCAACTGCATATGCATCGCAATGTTCAAATTATTTTGATGCTGCAATTTCAACGTGCTAGCTGGGGTATGAAATAAATAAGGCGGCCTCTAGAGCTCAATTTGTTCATTCTTCGCTGTAACAATAGTGCTTTAACGTTTGTGCCTACATTTTAGCAACCACCTGTATGTCCATCTCCCTGGGAGACACAGACCACTGAGGAAATGACAGACTGTTGCTTTCATTCAAACTGTCAGAATCTCTGGGAGTGGGGCCCAGAAATCTGGATTTTGAGCAGCTCTCCATGTGACTGTGATTCACAGCAAAATCTGCAAACCACTGATACCGATTTTTTAAATTAAAGATGGCATTATTTCTGAGAGTGTCATATTTGAGCAGCCAACGTGAGTACAACCCCCAGGACCATTCCATGCCATCAGCATGCCAGGCAGGTAGTAGGAGCCTATGCAGCAAACTCACCCCAGCTCATCTCATTAAGGGTCTTCCTGTAATCATTAGCAAGAGCATCATAATGATGACTCTGTGACCCAGCAGAACCCCCGGCTTTCCTCCCACCCACCGGCTTTACCTATAAGATAAAACCTTCCAGCTTTATCCATTGCAAAAAAAAAAAAAGTGTTTTTCCCCCCAGGTTTTGCAATATGTTTAACACAGCAGGTGGCTACTTGTGACACTTCCAGGGGCAGAATGGCTTCTGAGGCATCTGGCCCCCTGCCGAGTGAAGAGGGAGAATTCTTAGTCTCTAAAGAATCCATAACAAACATTCCTGGTTTTTGTAGACATTTATGTCTCTATTATTTTTTCACTTTAAAATGGTTTGAGGGATAAGTGCTTGAAAGAAAAATGAGACTCAAAAAAAAAAAAAAA
>ML098257.1:0-11880 GCA_003697995.1 Taxidea taxus jeffersonii | reverse complement strand
AAAAAAAAAAAAAAATGCCTGTTGTACGGCTGTGGGTATGTATTCATACTCAAACAGGAATGGGCTTTGTTCGAAGAGCATTCTACAAAGTGGAAGCTCCTTGCATATGTGGGTCACCCAGCGGGTTAGTTAAATCTAGATTTCTCAGCTCTACCCAGAGAGTTGGTCTGGGGTGGAGCACTGCATTTAAAGAGTCCTTCTAAGAAATTCCTATTCAGGTAATTCATGGGTGAACTTGAAGAAACACAGCAGTGAATGGCCCTCAGCGCTGTCTTCCCCACTATGGGAACCAACATTCCAATTGCAATGCCTGTTTTTTCACATGCTTATTCATAGTAATGGCTAAAAGGATTTTCCAATTCTGAATTTTATAGAAACAGAAATATTTAGTGGAGAATACCTGAGCCCATGACTGGAAGTAAACCAAATGTATATGTTTTATTGAAAAATTAGCTAAATGTGCATGGCTTCTGTCTTCATGATCATTCGTCCACACAAAGGACTGGTGAAACACAGACCGAATATGGCTGAAACATATCCACCGTGGTCCTCACTGTAACCTCTTTCCATGTTCTAACAACTAATTCTCTTCTCTTTCCTACAATGTTCTATGTCCCACACTTGCTTTTCCAGCAGGTACTTTCTTCTGTCAAAGCTCTGATATTAATTACAAGAATTCTTAGTCTTTTCATCAATAGTTATTCGAAGTTCAAATTAAATTAGATCTGTCATCAACTACTGCCCTCTTTTAACTCCAGCTATTTGCTATCACACGTCCCAACTTGCTGACATAGGGCTGGGTACAACATAAATCTATAATGGAATCTGGGCACCCTCCACTATGGATACAACAAAATATGTGCAGTATTTACTGCAATTGCTACTTATCTGGGAACACAGCATGTTTCTTTCTCTCCTTCTCTCTCTCACACTCCCTCCCCTTCTTTTACTTGAACTCTGCCTCCTTGATAGTTCTCTCATTTTTGTAGATATTTGTGCAACTGTGAGCTTTGCTTGCATTTCCCTGCATCCTCAGGAAGCTGTTGTAGGATGCAGGAGTTGAATACAGCCGAAAGAAACCTCCACCAGGCGAATTCACTGTCAGATAATAAAACATGAATGCTTTTCATGCCTTCTGGAGGTTTTCCTTTTCAATGGTATGATTTTAAAAGAAAACTTATTACAGCAGAACTCTCTTTAACATATACAAACTTTTGGGATGGATTTTGAAATTATATACATAACCCTGTACTGTAATGATCATAAAAGATGTCATTTCATTTACAAAATGAATGCTAATAAATGTAATCATGTATCCCTACCTAGTTGGCCCAAAAGTATTAATATAAATCCAGAGTGTCTGAGGCATGCTAAAACTCATGGGTACATTGAGTATTTGTAGAATTCTAAGATTGACTCTTCATTTTTTCCCTTCAGTAAATACCAAATGGCTTTATCATCAAATAGGTAGTTTAAATTTAAGTATGCCTGGAATATAGAAGTAAAAGATACAGTAAGTAAACAAATAAAGACACCGGCTTATATAGAAAATCTTTTCCAAGTGATGAGGGAACAGAAGGCTGCCTGAGGACAAAGCAAAAGGCTGACACCTTGCAAACTCCCCCCACCCCCACTCCTGGGTGGGACATATGTGACATTCTTTAAGAATCTCCCACCCATCTTAATGTTAATATTTTGCTAGAGGGCAAAATGACCTTGGCAAGGGCAAGGCCTCTGGTATCAGGTATCTTGTAAGTCCTCTTTAGCATATGAAAGTTCTGTTGAAACCTCCCTTTTCCTTACTTTCCCAACTCCAAGGTACACAACCTGCCACCCCTCACTACCCCAGGGCAGCTGCTCTTCTGGCCAACAGGCCCTGTCCCTGTGCTTTAATAAACCACCATTTTGCACCAAAGATGTCTCAAGAATTCTTTCTTGGTCATCGGCTCCGGACCTCACCCCACGGATCCTCACCTATGTTCTAGAACTTCATCACAAACAACAATGAATACTACCTAAAATCTATGGAGAGTTATATATGTGATTATCTCTAAGACAGAGATACACATACTTTAGAATATATAATCCAAACCCACGTGAACAATTCTATTTTGTTTTAAAATCGTCAACTATTGGGGTGGCTGGATAGTTCAGTCAGTTAAGCACTGCCTTCAGTTTGGGTCATGATCCCAGGGTCCTGAGATTGAGACCCTCATCAGGTTCCCTGCTCAGCAGGGAACCTGCTTCTCCCTCTGTTGTTCCCCCAGCTTGTACTCTCTCTCTGTCAAGTAAATAAAATCTTTAAAATAAATATAAAATCATCCACTATCATCTGAGCTATTGGAAGAAAATAGTGCTGTATTCTACACCAGGAAAATCAAAATGAACAGCAATTGTTTTGTTAATGCTAATGTCTGGAAAACATGAGTACCAGGGGCATCAATCAGATTTATATGGATGAAGGTCAAGGCCACACAAGAGCTATATGAAGTTTGTGGCCTTTTACCAAAGTTTCCTGATGCAGATGCCTAAGACTAATTGGATTGGAAACCAGTCACATTTTACCACCCAGAGGTCAGGAATTTCCTTTTATAACACAAAGTAGTAACTAGTATAACTGAGGTTAAATGGTGCATTTCTGTTACTACTAGCTAAAATTTAAACAGTAATTGTAATTTATCAAAGCCTACTAGTTAAGAGAGGGAAGAAAATAGAGATATGAAATGTCAGGGAATTTATGTTATAATATTTTACACAGTTTAGTGAACAATAGGGACATAAACTTTTGCTGTGGCTAGAAACTCATCTCTAAATAGTATCTACTAGTAATTGTTCCTCTGTTCCAATTTCTCATTCTGAAATTTTATTTTCTTTTAGTTGTGATCCTACCAGACTGCCTCATTTCCATTCTGGTTGCTTTTCTGGAAATGTTTTTCTGTAAAATAATATTGGTAAAACTGTTTCTCACAACACCTAAAAAAGTCCTAATTAGGATACATAGACTCTTGTTGCATACACAATTGCTAACCTCCCTACCTATCCAAACTCCAGGAGGAAAAAGGTTTATTAGCAGTAAATCCCACAAGAATACAATTTAATATACATAAAATATGCATGTGTTCCATTCTGTTTCAAGCTCATATGTGGCAAACTCTTACAGAATCAATAAATGATGCCCTAAAAAAATATTCCCCCATGATATTCAATAGAAAAATTTACTAAATATTTGCTAAAAATATTCCCCCATGATATTCAATAGAAAAATTTACAAGTATATTATAACAAGCTAATTTCCTTTCTCAAGAAGTAAGAAAATCTAAATATTTGAGTTTTTGACAAGCGCTTAAACTAACCTAAACTAATTCTTATCTTTGAGAGAGAATTCCAGCCTCCCAAAACTATGACTGGCAAGTTTTCTCCTGAATAGCTAGAAATATAAGAAAAGATCAAAGATACGAAAATAATGTCAGTGGTTAAAAGGAATTCTCAGGACCCCATCAGTAGAGAAGCCACCAAAGTTCACCCAAAGAGTTCTGGGGCAGGAAACTTGGAAAGAAGAAAGAAGAGTAGGTGAGTTAGGACTACTCCAGAAGTAAAAGAGTTTAAAGGCATCATGTGTTTACTTCTGAACTGGCTACTCAGCTGTAAACAAAACTTGTATTCTGTGTAATTAATACCTTGTATGCTATTATTGTCAAGAGGCATATATGTATATTTTTCGTTATACACTCTGGGTCAATACGACTTACCACTTCATTGATTCTCCTGTTGAGTAGAGAATATGGGGACCTTCTAATGTTACTAGTGATACACAACCCAGGAAGAACAATATAGGGTCCCTAATACAAAAGAATGCTTTCTGCCAACCCTTATGAGGCCAAGATCATGAAGTTTTCAAAACAAATTTTTCATTCATAAAATATGAAGAATATTTTCCTCCATAATTTTAGGGCTTATCTGCTCCAACCTACAGTCCAATGGTTTTGTATCTGATAAATAACTGTGGCCAGGCTATGTGGTAGGATCCATGGACACAGAGTCCTGAAGAATATGCAGGGAGAAGGGCAGCTGGTAAAAGACCCTAGTGATAATTAAATTGAAAAATGTATGTGAATATAATCATGTGTTATACATTCACAGGAGGCAGAGCTTGTCTTAGATGGCACTAGGTCCTGACCCTTCTCCACGGCCGAGTAACAGATGCTATGATTTTTTTGGAAATGTTTTATGAAAAAGATGATTTAACAATATGAAATATATTTTTTCAAAAGGAAATAAAGCAACTCAAATCTTATCACTATAACAAAGCATTTACATTTTTGCCTAATACGTTCCAGTTATCTATATAATCTCATTTATAACGTTTACATTTTAGTATACTGAATTTTTATGTGTTTTCTTTTTTTTAACATTTTATTTATTTATTTGACAGAGGGACAGAGAGCATAAGCCGGGGGAGTGGAAGGCAGAGGGAGAATCAGCGCCCCCTACCCTCAGTAGAGCAGAGAACCTGCAATGGGCTGGATCCCAGGACCCCGGGATCTCGACTTGAGCCAAATACAGATACTTAACCAACTGAGTCACCCAGGAGCCCCTGTTTTATCTTTTTATGTTATAAACTTTTACATATTTATTTAAATGTACATGTTATTTATATTTGTAATAAAACATAGAATGATCTTTATTTCTATGTGTTCTAGAGCAGTTTAATTCAAAATCCTTCATTATTTGTCAGTACTCACTACCAGCCACATAGCATTTATACCGAACTCAAAATTGCTGCATTATAGCAAAGCTGCATTATTTATAATATAAGACCTACATTTCTCCTGTTCTATTAGGTAGAGTCTAGTTACCAAAGGGAGACAATCTTGTTACAGAGTGACAACTGTTCAGATGGCCCAAGTACCACAGGGAAGGAGATTTGTCACAGGAACCACTACCATACAATGGTATAGTCATATTTCTTTTTTTTTTTTTTAAGATTTTATTTATTTACTTGACAGAGATCACAGGTAGGCAGAGAGGAAGGCAGAGAGAAAGGGGAAGCAGGCTCCCCGCTGCGCAGAGAGCCCAATGTGGAGCTTGATCCCAGGACCCTGGGACCATGATCTGAGCCGAAGGCAGAGGCTTTAACCCACTGAGCCACCCAGGTGCCCCGGTATAGTCATATTTCAAACAAAATAAACTTGCCTACTTCTTCCCCAATTTCTGCCTAATACATTTTCTTACCTTTGACCACCACTTTCAGAAAAATACAAAACAATAATAGTAACAGAAGAGATTCTTATATTATTCCGAATTTTTCACAGAAAGATTTAGAATTTTCAAAATTATAACAGGTTAGATTTGTATTTATCCATGCTAATGAATTTTCCTTCTACTGTTTTATTAATGGCTTTTAGTAAAAAATATATTTGTATATTATCAAAAATAATTTGAGTGTCCATTGAAAATCCCTGATAATTTTTGTCCCGAAAATGTTAACTGGATGAGGGGCACCTGGGTGGCTCAGTGGGTTAAAGCCTCTGCCTTCGGCTCAGGTCATGATCTCAGGGTCCTGGGATCGAGCCCCGCATCAGGCTCTCTGCTCCGCGGGGAGCCTGCTTCCTCCTCTCTCTCTGCCTGCCTCTCTGCCTACTTGTGATCTCTGTCTGTCAAATAAATAAATAAAATCTTTAAAAAAAATGTTAACTGGATGAATTAGATTAATAGATGTTCAAAATGAAACTTTCCATATGCTTCTAAAAATAACCCCATTTCTTCATACTGTTATTGTTTTAGTATATCTGTACTTTTCTTGATATTGTTTTCTGAATTTTAGCACTAATATCCATTTGGTAGAAATGTATAATTTATTGTCATGTAATTGTTCATAATAGTCTCTTTTTTTTTTTTAAGATTTTATTTATTTATTTGTTAGAGAGAGAGAACGCGAGCACAGGCAGACAGAGTGGCAGGCAGAGGCAGAGGGAGAAGCAGGCTCCCCGCCGAGCAAGGAGCCCGATGTGGGACTGGATCCCAGGGCACTGGGATCATGACCTGAGCCGAAGGCAGCCGCTTAACCAACTGAGCCACCCAGGCGTCCCTCATAATAGTCTCATGTTCCTTGTGTTTCTGTAGTGTCAGATGTAATATTGCTTCTTCCATTTCTGATTTTATTTGAGTCCTCTGTTTTTTCTTGATTAGGGAAATTGATCCCCTATCTTACATCACTCACAAAAATTGCAATGAATTAAAGGGAGAAAATATTAGCAAACCATCTAACTAATAAGGAGTTAATATCCAAAATAATAAGACACTCACATAACCCAATAAACGAAAGGTAAATAATCCAATTTAAATAGGGGCAGAGAACCTGAATAGACACTTTTCCAAAAAACACATAGAAATGGCCAAAAGATACATGAAAAGGAGCTCAATGTCACTAATCATCAGGGAAATGCAAATCAAAATCATAATAAGATATCACCTCACTGGGAATGCAAGCTGGTGCAACCACTCTGGAAAACAGCATGGAGGGTCCTCAAAAAGTTGAAAATAGAGCTACCTTATGACCCAGCAATTGCCCTACTGGGTATTTACCCTAAAGATACAAACGCAGTGATCCGAAGGGGCATGTGCTCCCAAATGTTTATAGCAGCAATGTCCACAATAGCCAAAGTATGGAAAGAACCTAGATGTCCATCACCAGATGAATGAATAAAGAAGATGTGGTATATATGCAATGGAATACTACACAGCCATCAAAAGAAGTGAAACCTTGCCTTTTGCGACGACGTGGATGGAACTAGAGGGTATTATGCTTAGCAAAATAAGTCAATTGGAGAAAGACAACTATCATATGATCTCCCTGATATGAGGAAACAGAGATACAATGGGTGGGGGGTGTTTGGGGGGTAGGAAAAGAAAAAATGAAACAAGATGGGATCAGGAGGGAGACAAACCATAAGAGATTCTTAATGTCACAAAACAAACTGAGGGGGGGCCGGGGGTAGGGGGGTAGAGAGAGGGTGGTGGGGTTATGGACATTGGGGAGGATATATGCTATGTTGAGTGCTATGAAGTGTGTAAACCTGGTGATTCACAGACTTGTACCCCTGGGGCTAATAATACATTATATGTTTATAAAAAAAATAAAAAACTTTTAAAAAATTATTTTTTTAAAAAAAGATCTGATAATAGGCCCAAGAAAGACCTTACAAGTAAAGTTCTAAAATATTTAAAAAAAAAAAAAAGATATCACCTCACAGCTGTTAGGTTGGGTGCTCTCAAAATGACAAGAGATAGCAAGTGCTGGTGAGGATGCAGAGAAAGGGAACCAATATACACTGTTGGTGGGAATGTAAACTAGTATAGCTAATATGTAAAACAGTGTGCAATTTTTCAAAACATTAAAAACAGAACTACCATATGATCCAGCAATCCCATTTCTGTGTATATGTCTGAAATAACCAAAATCCCTACTTGCACCCCTGTGTTCATAGCAGCACTATTCACAATAGCCAATACACAGAAAGAACCTCAGTGTTCATCAGTGGATGAACAGAGAAAGAAAATGTATATATAAGGAAATCTTTTTCATCCATAAAAGAAGGAAATCCTGCCACTTGTAACAACATGGGTATTAAGGGCATTATGCTAAGTGAAATAAGTGAAAGACAGATACTGAACAATCTCACTCATATGTGGAATCTAAAAATCCCAAAGTCATAGAAACAGAAGAAGAATGATGGCTGCCAGGGTTCGGGGAGAACAAGTAAATGTGGTACAAGGGTACAAACTTCCAGTTACAAGACAAATAGGTTCTGGGGATGTAATGTACATCAACAGCAACTACAGTTAACAGTACAGCCCTGTATCCATGAAACTGGCTCAGAGAGTAGACTTAACATTTCTCACCACATGCAAAAAAAGGAGCTCTATGAGATGATACTTGTGCTAACTAAACTTATTGTGATAATCATCTCATAATATGTATATGTATCAGATCCTCACATCATATGCCTTCAAGTTATACAATGTTCTATATTGATTATATTTCAATAAAGCTAGGGAAACAGTGAAAATAAACGTTTTTAAAAATAAAATTTGAAAGTATACATACACAATAATAACAGTATCTATATCATAGAATTTAAATAAAGATTAAATGAATGATTCCACTTAAAGTGTCTTTCAAAAAAGTTAGTTCTCAGTAAGTTTTAGAAATGAATGTTATTATTATTTTCATGATATAGAGACAACATGATTATCCACCTAGCCTATAGAAGAGAACCTCAAAAAATCTACCAGAAGGAGTAAAATACTAAGTTTCTTGGATAGAAAATCAATGTAAAAATCGATATTCATCACCAACAAAATTTTGGAGGGTGTATCTTTTTAATTAATTACACTTACCAAAAAAAACAAAAACAACAACAACAGTCATCCTGGAAATAAGTCTCAAAAAAGTTGAGGGAGATCTTTAGAGAAAAAAAGTTTATAATATCATCAAAGCACACAGAAGCAGAACCAGATAAATAGAGATGCATAACATATATACATATAGAAAGGTTTTCCCACAAAAGTGACAGTCCTCTCAATTAAACCATAATATCAATACACTTCCAACCCCAAGGGGGGTATGTCAGAAGCTTCAAGAAAAGACGTATCACATCCAAAAGGAATCAGTACACAGATGTGATGATGGTTAAAAGAAGAAGGTTTTTTGTTCTCTCTCCCTTCATTTCCACAACCACCTCTCAGACCTGATGGAAGGGAAGGAATGGAGTCAGAGAAATCCAGATGGGACTGGAGCCTTGAAATATAGGAGCTGTGCACGTGGAAGTATGCTTCTACTGCCACATCTGCTACAGGCCAGCGAGTAAGGCAGAGGAACAAATTCCCTTAGCTCTCTCTCTCTTCCCAATCTTGGGCTGCTGTCTCTCATTGGTTAAATCCAATCAGAAGTCAAAGAAGCGAAAGAAATACAAAGGATATAGCTCCATGGAGAACTGGTCTAAAGAAACAACTTAAGAATATCCATCACATAGACTGTTTTATGGAATTTAAAAGGCAGACTCTATAATAATATGGAAAAGTTTATAAAAGTAGCCAAGACAATTTAGAGAAATAAGGAGTAGAATTCTTCCTGACAAACATAAAGACAGCTTATAATATTAAAAGGATTAAAGAATTAAGTATTGAATTGACACAGAATTAGACAAACCAGTGGAACAGAATATTGAATCCAGAACGGATTTAAATATATGATACTTACATATGCCAGACTTAGCCTTACAAATCAATGGAAAAACTAAAGTAGGACAATGGGCTAGGCACAGGATGGGGGTCAGGGTGGGGGTCATCTGTACTTCAGAACAACTACAAAAAATATACCAACTATGCCAGAGACCTTTGAAGCATTAACGCTTCAACAGGAAATTGGATGATATCTTTAAAATCTCTAAGAAAAGACTCCTCAAATAAGTAAAGTCAAATTCATGAAGGAAATAAATAATAAAACTGAGAGTAATAAAATTTCAAAATCTCTATATAATACATGACATTATAATAAAAATTTTAAAGAGGACAGTCAGCAAGAAAATATTTTCAATGAATATAAATGATAAAAAGTACTTAAAATGTACAAACAATTCTTTAAAGTGTACTTTAAAAAATCCAACAGGGTAAGAAAGAACAAAGTATTTAAAAGGCAATTTGCAAAAGAGAAGATTTAAATGTCCTCATAAAATATAAAAAATGCTCTCATGCTCCTAGGTGACTCAGTTGGTTACACTCTTAGTTTTGGCTCAGGCCATGATCTCAGGATCACGATATCAAGCCCTTTGTTGGGCTCTGCTCTCAGCACAGGAGTCTGCTTGAGATTCTCTCTCCCTTTCTGCCTCTGCCCCTGCTTGTACACACAGACATGCTCTCTCTCTCAAATAAATAAATAAAATCTTTTATATATATATATATATATATATATATATATATATATGTGCTCAATAGCACTAATTGGGTAAAAGAAAACAAAACACCAGTGAAGTATTTAAACTTAGATATGCAAAAAATAAGAAGTCTGGTAATACTTCATACATTGCTGAAGGACAGGTAAACTGGTAGAGAACGCAGAGAATATCATAATCTGTAAGGATAGACAGGTCTGTGAAGATCTGCTGAAAACAGAAATCTTCTACCCTCTGAACACCATCACCACATTTTCACAATTTTACTACATAGTTAAGAATCTACAACTAAGATATAAAATTACGTTTATGTTCATGAAGGTTGTGAAAGTGATGTAACATTATAATTATCATCTGAAGCTTTCTTTTTCACTCAAATTTTAAAGATTGATCTACATTGACACATGGAAATTTTAGTTCATTTTAACATCTATATAGTATTTAATTGTTTCAAGATGCCATCATTAATAATTTTTAGAATTTTTACATTATTACAAATGACATTCTTATAAATTCATGTCTCTATGCCCACATGCAAGTTTTTCTAGAAGTAAATTGCAGAATAACTCCAGAAATGTAATACCATACAATTGGTAGACTACACTGACATGAAAAAAGATATCCAAGAGACATATAAGAAGACAAGGCACAAAACAATGCATATTTATTAAAATATATGTGTTCTTATCTATCTGAGCATAAATATATATGATATATGTGAGAATGAAATGTCTGTATTTTAGATACATCTCTTTTTGAGTTGAGAGGGAATTGAAGGAGGACTTTTATTTTCCACTTTTAATACTTCTATGTTGTTTAAATTTTTTACAACAGATATGCTTTATATGTAGTTTTACAGCTACAAAAATGTTGAAAAATCCACACTTATTCTTTTATTTTGCATTGTGTTTATTGTCCTACTATGGTCTTATAAAAATACCTTTTGATATCAGATGGAATGTTTATGGTGTATATGCTTCACAAACTAAAAATTAAGCAATTAACTAATCCTTCAAATAAAGTTTTCTTCTTATTACTACTATTAAAGTGAAATGCTCTCATTATTGAAAATTCTAAAAAGAAAGAAAGAATGCTTAGCAAAATAAGTCAATCGGAGAAAGACAACTATCATATGACCTCCCTGATATGAGGAAGTAGAGATGCAACATGGAGGGTTTGGAGGGTAGGAAAAGAATAAATGAGACAAGATGGGATCGGGAAGGAGAAAACCCATAAGAGACTCTTAATCTCACAAAACAAACTGAGGTTTGTTGGGGGGGGCGGTTAGGGAGAGGGTGGTTGGGTTATGGACACTGGGGAAGGTATGTGCTATGGTGAGTGTTGTGAAGTGTGTAAACCTGGCAATTCACAGACCTGTACCCCTGGGGCTAATAATACACTATACATTAATTTTTAAAAAAAGAAAGAAAGAAAGAGGAGAAAAATAGAAGCACTTGCTGAATAATGATGCCAATAACTAATACTATTCACTATTCTTTGTTTATCTCTGTGGTTGTTGTTGCCAAATTTATTTTTCTCATGCAACTAAATCTTCAAATTCTATCCAAGCCTAAAAAGTACCAAGACAACTCAAAACTTTAAAGGTATTTAAAATATATCTTATTTTTTTAAAAAGTCTATATATACCTGATAGTTTAAAGGACCTATGTTAACTTTAATAATGGTATGAACCACTTAAATTAAATGCCTACTTATTTATTTCCTATTTATTAGGAAATTTACTCCCTACCATTAATCCTCATGACAACCTTAGTAGGAAGGTACTATCATCCATGTATTGCAGAAAGGAAACCAACATTCAAACACATTAAGCAATTTGACCAGTATCACCTCCCAAGTGAACAGAAATTATTTCAAAACAGCTCTTTATGGCTTAGAGTCAGCTTTTTCCAATGACCATTGTCTC
>RCUC01113288.1:0-10014 GCA_003697995.1 Taxidea taxus jeffersonii | reverse complement strand
AATACTTTTCCCTGAGTCTAGTTCTAACCCTTCTCTTTGCTTTTAACTGGTGCAGTTAAAGGATATCAGTGTGTGTACACCAGCAAAGCATTGTGGGAGACTCGTTAATTTGTAATGTGGAATGCTAGAAGGAGTAAAATATTCATACATGGCTCCTGCCCAGTCAAAAATACAGGGAATAGGATGCCACAGATTATCTGCTGTCAGGATAGATTAGTTGCTACAAGTTGGATAATGAGCAAAATAAGTTTTGTTACATCATGAGGCCAGAATCTTTCTGTTCTGGGTTCAAATGTGACACCGCCCACCCCCCCCCACCCCCGCAACTTTATACAATGAAGTCCTAACTACTGTTTTTTTTTATTTATTTATCTTAGCAATCTATTTATTTATTATTTGAGGAAGGGAGAGGCAGAAGGTGAGGAAGAGAGAGAATCTCAAGCAGACTCCCCGCTGAGCATGGAGCACGACTTGGGACCTCATTCCATGATCCTGAAGTCATGACCCAAACCAAAATCAAGAGTTGGGCACTTAATGGACTGAACCACCCAGGTGCCCCCAACTCTCAGGTTTTTAGAATGTGATCTTGCTTGGGAATAGGATCATTGCCAGTAAACTCAGGTGCTTCTTTAGCTGGGATCCCAGAGTCTACTAGATAAACAGACCCAATGAAAAGAAGCCTTTATTACTCATCACATCTTTTGTTAACATTTTACAGAATCTTAAAGATGGAATCTTATTGGGCAGGTATGTGTGAAAATGAGCCTGTTCTGTGCCTGAACCCTATCTGTTATCCCGTCTTATTTTTCAAAACTTTTGTGCTATCTCAGAGGGATTTAGATGGGAGCATAAATAGAGCCCCCATCTTTCAGCTCTTAACTCTAAAACAGCTGGATATATGATTTTTGAATGCTCAGCATCCATCCCCTCTTATTTTGCTAATAACATGCCAATTGTTCCCTGAAAAAGGATCCCCTGCACTCCCCGGCCCCCATCTCATCCTGCTTGGTCTTGGTAGGACAGTCAGTGGAGGAGCCATACTCCATTCCCTGACCAGAGTTTGTGCATGTGATTGAGGCTAGAAGAATTAGATTTTTCCTTGCAGGAATCTTGACCTTGTCACAAAGAAGCAAACATTTTGAACCAATTCATTCACAAACTCCTTTTGTTATGGGCTAGAAGCACCCCAAACAAGGACTGGTAGTTTGGGGTGCTTCTAGCTCATAACAAAAGGAGTTTGTGAATGAAGGAGTTTTTCCCAAGACCTTAACTTGTCCTTGGGATTCTGTGAGATACTCTGTATCTTTCCAATGCATTCAGTTTGTCACAGATCCTTAACTGACTCAGCCTACCATCCTTTATACTTTTCTAGCGTTCTGACATTGGTATAGCTGGGGATGATTATGGTAGGAGGGAGTATAAATTACTTATTTGCTAATTATTGTTTTGTACATTTTTTTCTTTCTGCAGCATCTGAACAGGTACTTTGTCATTTGATCCTAGGTCAGTAAGTGGTGAGATTTTTCAGGGCAATACACCATTCAGGGGTTCAGGTTTTGTGTATGAATATATTTGAATTGAAATGGCTTCTCAGTGATGGTCATTGTTCCACAGTCCATTTGTATAATGTACTTGAAGAGTAAGATGAAAACTAGAGGAAATATTTCAAGTTGCCTAAACATAGAAATTGCTGGTGGAAAAAGGAAGGACATTCATGGCAGCCTACGCAGCACAATACTAATGATATTTAATTAGCATTCTTGAAAAATACTTTTTATTGTTCAAGAGAAAGATTATTTTGTTTATATATTATTTATCACAGTTAATGAGAGTAAGAAAATCATAATGAATTTCAGCAACAGAAATGCATATTCTGAGATTATGTATCAAAATCAGTAAAGTATATTTTAGTTCATAATCCACATAAAGCTCACTTTAATAGTTATGACTATAAAATGTTTCTTGTTATTCTGATAATAATTCTAAAAGATGCAAGCAATGTTGACAAGAATATATAATTATAATGTATCTACTGAAAGTATCTGAAGATAGCTTAATTAGAAATCAAGTTCATTTTTCAGATAAACAAAAAAATATTTTTTTTAAAAACAAGGACATATTGTTTAAACTCAAGATAGTTGGTATATACACACAATTCTAAAATTTCAGGCTTTTTTGTAAATTAAAATTATAAACAATTTTAGGTTTAAAATGAATTTATAAGTTTTCACTGAAGAAGACTAAAGTTAAACAATATCTTAATGTAATTATTCTAGAAGTTATTATTTTGATTACTTTTAAAAAATATTTTATTTATTTATTTATTTGAGAGAGAGAGAGAAGGAGATAGAGGCAAAGACAGAGAGAAGGAGATAGAGTCTCTCTCTCTTTGAGAGAGAGCATGAGCAGGGAGGAGAGGGAGAAGCAGGTTCCTAGTTGATTAGGAAGCCTGACTTGGGGCTAAATCACAGGATCCTGAGATCATGATGGGAGCCAAAGTCAGAGACTTCATGACTGAGCCACCCACGCACCCTGATTACTTCTCTCTTATCTTACATCTGTTCTAAAAGTGTATACATGTGTGTTTATATATGTAACACACACATACATACACACACAATTATGTTCAATTAAATAAATACATTAAACACTTTTTCCCTTAAAACTGGTGTTCAAATGCCTTACCTACACTTATAGATAATGAATTCAATTTGTGCTTGTAATGAATTCTATTTCTGTTACTTACTACCCTTCTAGCTATTGACTAATACAATTTAAAAATGTCCCTTGGTTTCTCTGCAGCTCAGTGTTGTTGTTTATTAAATGTGGAGACCAGTGATTGTTTTGTGTGCCTGGATCAGTCAGCACACGTTTTGTTGTGCCAAGAAATGACCTACAAATCTCAGTAGCTTTCGAGAACCTTTTTAAAATTTTTTCTCACCTAAGCAACATGTTCTTTAAAGATTGGCAAGAGAGGATGGGGTTGTTTTTGTCATAGTCCCTCAGGGACTCGAGCTGACAGAGCACATGGAATGCTACCTATTTCTCTGCCAGAAGAAAAAGAGAAGGTTCAGGTATTTTGCATTGTCAACTAAGTGCTCTAGTGTGGAGATGACAAATGTCACTTGCATACTCAACTCATTGGCCAGTCATATGGTCCCACTCAACCCGGTGGTTGTCAGGAAATGCAATTCTGTTATAAATATAGGAGATAGAAATATCTTACCAACAGTGCTGATGGCTATACTTCTCACCTCATAAGATTCTTGGGCTTTGTATATAAAAATGCTTTGTAAACTATGAAGTAATATTTATACTCAAGTCTTTTGACCCAAAGACCCTCTTTTATCCATGATGTCAGATTGCTGTTCAACTTCATTGTCATCATTTTGTTCTTTCATTTAATTAGCACTTATATTTGTTGAGTGCTTATAAAATGTTAATCACTGAGCTAGGGTGTAAATGTGAATAGGGGTGTCTTTGTCCTCAAGGCATCCAAAATTCAGTAGAGAGAAAGAACGGACAACTATACTGTGATGAGATTAGTTCTATGCTTGTCACAGAAGATAGGGCTGGGATAGAATGAAAATGGCACATATGAAATGGGCTGTAGATCATGAGGCTTTTGGAGTTCTAAGATCATTGGTTTTTTAATCACAAAACCTTTGCCCTCATTCACTTAACAGGTAACACCAAAGTCAGCCATTAAAAAAAGAAGAAATGAAAGAAGGCTATGTATTGATTTTGTTAAGGGAAAGAAATTGTTTTGCTGTGTGATCAGGGTTAAGGGATATCTTTTTTTTTTTTTAAGATTTTATTTATTTGACAAAGAGAGAGATCACAAGTAGGCAGAGAGGCAGGCTGAGAATGAGAAGGAAGCAGGCTCTCTGCTGAGCAGAGAGCCTGATTCGGGGCTCGATCCCAGGACCCTGAGATCATGACCTGAGCTGAAGGCAGAGGCTTTAACCCACTGAGCCATCCAGGTACCCCTATGGGATATCTTTAAAACCAAGTTTAGATAATTTATTTTTAAGCTGTTTTTTCCTAAGAACAGAACTTTGTTTCAAATAGAGAAGCACGTCGCTGTTCTTAGAAATTCATCTATTTACCTTTAGCAGTACTTGATTTAAAAAAGGTACATTTAGGGACGCCTGGGTGGCTCAGTTGGTTGGGCGGCTGCCTTCGTCTCAGGTCATGATCCCAGCGTCCTGGGATGGAGTCCCGCATCGGGCTCCTTGCTTGGCAGGGAGCCTGCTTCTCCCTCTGCCTCTGCCTGCCACTCTGTCTGCCTGTGCTTTCTCTCTCTCTCTCTAACAAATAAATAAATAAAATCTTTTAAAAAGGTACATTTAAAAAAATTCTGTTTCACCTCCATGTATTTAAAAAAACAAAACAAAAAAACTAGTCCTGAGTTCTTTACAAAAGGAATGTATTGCTTCCTCTAGGTCATTTTTGCTGAAACGGTAAGGACCAATAGATAATAAAACCTGAGAATGGTATATTCTAGAAAAATACTGTGGAGGAAACTACTTTGGTCTGTGGCATTTAATTCAGTTCACCAAATATTTATTGATTGTTGTATGTAAGCTATCAAGAGATTTACTAAATGGTGGGGGAGACAGACAAAAAGATCTATATTATAAGGTAGAGTGAAAACAAGTGGTGCAAATAAGTGTAGTTAAAAAAAAAAATAGCTGGGGCACAGAGGAAGGAGGGCTCATTCTGACTGGGAAGCCAGATAATGCTCCACTAGCTCTACCATAAGCTGGACCTTGAACAATGGGTATGGTTTCAAAAGCTGGAGAGGAAGACTGTGGAAGGTGGGTCTGGGGAAAGAGTATTTGGGATTGAAATCAAAATATGAAAAGAAGGATAGTGACAAAATCTATGAACTATTTGGGCTATAGTAAACAGTCCAGAATGATAGGACATCGCAAAGTGTGTGTGTGTGTGTGTGTGTGTGTGTGTGTGCACATGTGCACGTGTGTGTTTAAAATAGGAGATGAGTGTAGCAGAGGAGATTGAGGCTACACGATGGAGAGCCCTGAATGTCATGCTTAGGTGTTTAGATTTTTTTCTCCAAAATAAATGCCCCTAAAAGTTGTTAAGTTAGAAAATGGTATGTTCAGACTTGTGCTTAGACTATAGCTCTTTTATTTTTTTTTAGTAAAATTGTATATATGTAAGGTATACATGATGTTTTGATATACATAGTGAAATGACTACTGCAGTAAAGCTGATTAGCATTTCCTTTTTTTTTTTTTTTGAAAGATTTTATTTATTTATTTGAGAGAGAGAGAGATAGAGTAAGACCTGGAGATCATGACCTGAGCTGCGGGCAGAAGCTTAACTGACTGAGCCACCCAGGTGCCTCACTAATTAGCATTTCATTTGCTCACATTTTTTGAGTGTGTGTGGTGAGAGCACCTGAAATCTACTCTCTTAGCAAATTTCCAGTGCAATTCAGTATTGGATGCCATAGTCATCATACTGTACATCAGATCTCTAGACTTACTCATCCTATATAACAGCAACTTTGGATACTTTGACTGGCATTTTCCCATTTCCTCTGTCTCCCTGCCTCCCTGGTAACCATATTTCTACTCTTTTGAATCTGACTCAAGAATGAGTGTGGTTGGAGCCAATGGAAGAGAGAACAGCTGGGAGATCCAGGAATGAGAAGTGAAATGAGCATAATGGAAACAGAGAGAAGTGGTTGTCGAATATTGGGAGAGGTAGATTTGATTGGTGGCTGATACAGATGGAGTGTGAGGGGGAGACTGGGTGATTTAACTTGGGTGATGTCTAAATCTTTGCATTTTTAAGGTTATACTCCCCTCATCTAGTAGTTGTTCAGTGACTCCCATAAATACAGGGAATGTCCCTGATCCCTTCTTTAGTTTTCTCCTTGCAAATGCATCCATACTGTTGGACTGACTGGTGCTGGATACTTCAGGTAGATCTAGATTTTCTCTCACTGTCCACACCTCAGAACTGATTTACATATAGAAACAGTGATCATAAAAGTAACCCCCCTAAAAGACTGTCCCACTGATCTTTTTATATTGTTCAGTAGGGATAGTGCTCTCCCTGTCTCTGGATACAAATGTGGGCAGATAGTATAACTTCTCTGTTCATTCTTAGTTAAGAGGAAATAATTATAGTTGCTTTAAATAATTTGTCTCAATTCAATATGGAGCATGTATAGTCAAATGATGATGAAACTCAGAACATGATTTAAAGTGAAAACCTCCCACTATCCCTTGCCAAGCTAGGGGCCTGCTTTGCAATGACTGCTGGTGGCTTCACCCCTGGCATTAGTTTCCCTTCCTTTAATTTGTTCGACCCATGGAGAGGGAGGTGATATAAGGGAGATGCAAAAGTTGTTGCTTCTTGCTACCATTATAATATGACTCTGCGTTTTCAGCCTATCAGATGATTAAGGTTGATTCTCTTGTAAACACTTCTGTGGGTTATTTGGAGACCCTTGCATATCTTGGAGTGTCTCACCTATAATTCCCCTTATGCAGATGCAAGTTTCCCTATTTCAGCTAGTCACTTTGTCTACAACTCTTAGCAATTCCTTGGTGCATCTTGAGCATGTGTCTGCTGAGAGCTCATCACAGGAAGTCTTTACAGGACAGGCTGTACTAGAGCTGGCTGACCTTCCATCTGGTCACTGGGAAGCATGAACCCATTCTTGCCCAAAAAGGCTCCAGGAGAACAAATTTATCCTAATTCAGCAGTGTGCTTCTTCTAAAACTGCTGTCCAGCCCATTTCAGCCTCTTGATTGCCCAAGTAGGAGTCAAAGAGTAAGCTCCTGCATCTCCACAAATGCAGAAGACATATCGAACTTTGAGTTACCCCTATGAACTCCCTTCTCACCATTGGATTTGAACCCACCTTCACCTTGCTCCTCAAGAAGTGGGACCCAGGTACAAACATAGCACCCTAAGATACCTTCCACACCAAAATGCTATTTCTGCTCTCATGCTTATTTTTAACCTTCAGAATGGCTGAGATATTTTGAAAGAATCATGGGATCAATAATTAACTCATTTTTGGAAAAATGTCATATAGTCTAGCATCCTGTTTCCAATGCAGCATTTATTAGATGTTGGTATTTCAGATGAACTTTCCAACTTAACACTGCTTTCAGTTACTGTCTGCTCAGTATTTCAACCCACTTTCACCGTAGAGACCATCCTGCTGTATTCAGGCCCTTTTATTCCTGATGACATCCAGGTGCTTCAGTTTCAAATTCAGCTGTGAGGCTCCTGGTGGCCACATCTGTGCCAGAGCCATGGGTCTACTTGCTTGGCTGGAGGGAAGATGGACAAGTGATGGAAATAGAGCAGTATGTCTCAACTTAAGCCCTATTAACATTCAGGGCCAGAAAGTCCTTTTCATGGGTGCTTTCCTGTGCATTGTAAGGTACTAAGGTAGTAATGTCAGTGGCCCTATCCACTAGATGCAAGTAGAACCCCTTTCCCAGTTGTGACCACCAAAAGATGTCTCTGGACATCTGTAAATGATCCTTAGAGGGGGAAAATCACCTATGGCTGTGAACTAGTAAAACAGAGGGAGAGGAGCAATTTTAAGCTTTGTTGTTTGCTGGGGAAAATAATGAGTTGGGTTTTGTGTGTTAAGAGGGAAGCTAGCAAAATATCCATCTAGAGTTATTTCATAGTCTGTTAGGAACTGAGGCCTTGCAGTCATGAGCAAAGTCAAGGTTAGACTTGTGATTTGAGGGTCACTTGTAGATAGCTGATACCTGAACACTTGAGTATGGAAGTTCTCATCCTGTGAGATGAGATGAAAAAAGCTAAGGAGAAATCACCATGAAAGACTTTTGTTTAGAGCATGGACAGTTATGCTTAGTGACAGGAGTAGAACCAGTAGGGTAATCATAAAGGGAGAGAATGTTTCAAAATGGAGAGACTGGCAAAAAGTATTCAGAGCTGCTGAGAGGCGTTCCTTTACCTCTGATCTGAGCCACTCAGGCCAGGTTCCAAGTAGAGCATATGGATGGTCTAGGGTCATCCTTAGCCCCTACTGGACCTGTGGAAGACCCAGTATGGAGTCTGATATGCTGAGGGTCTACATAATTTTGATAGATTTTATCACCTTACACAATAGCAATGTGAAAAATCTCAGACATCAAGAAGTTTAGCAATAAAGTTTAATCAATTTCTCTTAAACAATAAGTTCCCAGACTTCCATGATGTTGTGATGTGTTCCAGATAAAGCATGTTGTTGTTCAGAACAGATTCTGTCAAGTCCTATCTATGGAATAGCACCATCTGATGTATTGTAGCCTCAGATGGAGTTACTGAGTGAGACTAATTTGTCTGTTCAGAAGGAGGAATCAGAAGACTTTTTACTGTCTTAGATTTTGTAAGGTAATAGACAACAACAACAAAAAAACGCAACACACCAGGGATGACCATAGTCAATAAACTAAACTCAGAGAATATAAAGAGTATGGAATTAGAATAGGACAAATGATGGGTGCTTTATAGGTACTTTAGATCAGTGGTTCTCAGACGCCCTTTAACAATTATTGAAGACATCAAAGAGTTTTTATTTATAATATCTATCTATATTTGCTGTATTGGTAATGGAAACAAAATTTCACACATATTTATATGTTCATTGATTATATATATATACATATATGTACATATATGTATATATATATTTATGAGAGAGAGAAAGAGTGAGTGAGCATGCTAGCAGGGGGAGGTAGGTACAGAGGGAGAGATAGGGAAAGAATCTTAAGCAGGCTCCATGCCCAGAATGGAACAGGATATGGGTTCATTCTCACAACCCTGAGATCTTGACCTGAGCCAAAATCAAGAGTTGGATCCTTAACTGACTAAACCACCCAGGAGCCCCTGTTCATTAATTTTACAATGATAATATATTCATTGCTTGTTAACATCAATAACATTTTTATTAAAAAGAAGTTTAATTTTCAAAACAAAAAACAGTGGTAATGGAGGTATTGTTTTAGATTTTTGTGGCTCTGTTTAATGTCTCTGGCTAACAGAAGATAGTTGAATTTTCATATTACCTTCTGCACTAGTTTGTCGTGGAAACACACATTGTGTTGCCCTCTGGAAAACTCCATTGTACACTTGGAAGAAAATGAGAATGAAAAATGCAATTAATGTCTTAGTATTATTTTGAAAGTAGTTTTGAGTTCTCAGACCCCGGTATACGGTCATGGGAGTCTCAAGGGCATACTTTGAGAGCTGCTGTTAGATGACGGCTGTGAGGTTTAGAAGGGCTATTGTTAATTTCAGCAATGGCAACAGGGT
Organism: Taxidea taxus jeffersonii; assembly: GCA_003697995.1. Lineage (NCBI taxonomy): Eukaryota > Metazoa > Chordata > Mammalia > Carnivora > Mustelidae > Taxidea > Taxidea taxus. Next base: position 690 of record RCUC01113288.1, on the reverse strand, counting down.
TTTGAAACAGGACTCTAAGAAAAAGAACAAAATTTCAGTTGTTCTATTAGGTCCTTAAAGAAATTTGAGGCATTGTAAGAGCGAGCCAAAACTCACATTTACTAACATTTCCATTTGCAATATTAATTTCGGCCAGGGGAACAATACATGGAACAAAACAACTTTGGATTTTTTCAGAAAAAGAAGCTGAATATTTCCTCAAGCATATTATTAGTCATAGAGTATGCAGTTAGTATTTGACAGGTCTTGGCAACACAAGATAGAAATTTATAAATAAATTTAAAGGCCTGGAAGGCATGTCTGTCTGTCTATCTATCATATAACTCATTCATCCTATATATTCTTCATTTGGCTATTGAATTGCTCTTAGAATAATATATTAATTAACAGCATGGGCTTTGAGATTCTCTCAAATTTTCAAAAGAATTTTGAGATTTCTTGTGTTTAAATTTTAAATTTAAACCATTTTTGTGCCATTTGATTCAGCTTCCTTATCTGTAAAATTGGTGTTGTACTTTTATCAATTCATATGGTTCTTATAGGGTTTCAAAGATGCAGTTACAGCTAAAGCTCATAGCATAGTGCTGGGAACAGAATAAATATTCTTTACATTTTTTTAAAGTTGTGGTTAAGAATTTCTATGCACTGGGTGTGGTGCATAAGCAATGAATTTTGGAACACTGAAAAAAA
>ML098255.1:56132-73382 GCA_003697995.1 Taxidea taxus jeffersonii | reverse complement strand
TTTTTTAAAGATTTTATTCATTTATTTGACAGAGATCACAAGTAGGTAGAGAGGCAGGCAGAGAGAGAGAGAGGAGGAAGCAGGCCCCTGTTGAGCAGAGAGCCCGATGCGGAGCTCGATCCCAGGACCCTGGGATCATGACCTGAGCCAAAGGCAGAGGCTTTAACCCACTGAGCCACCCAGGCACCCCTCAACCAAAAGTTATCTTAATGAATTAGTTCTGAAAGCAGAACCAATGCTAATATTTGACCCAATAGAAATGAGTATCAAGACAAAATGGGAAGAAAATTAAACTGATGAAAAACTTTTCTAATGTTGAAGCAATGGGTATATATATAGCGACATAATCATGCTCTTTACTCACCAAGCACCAGTACTATAGGGGATATTCTACTCCAGGGAATTACCGCTAGGGGATATTCTAACTGTTTCTCTGCATTACGAGTAAACCCATGAAGAGCAACAGAAGTTGCAAATACACTTTAATATAAAGAGTACATACTTTATTGACTGTGGGATGTCTGGAATGTAATCATTTGAAAAATATTGAATATGAATACATTTCTAGGCATGATATTCTTTAAATATGTTTAAGGACAGTATCATGAATTATGTATGCTCTTAAAGGTTTCCTAAGATTCTTCCAAAGTCATGCAGACAATTATATACCCCATCTTCACATCTGTGTTAACTTTCTGTCTCAAGGATCTAGACCCTCATCTGCACATCCCTGTGTACCTAGCAGACACTGTAATCGTCCTATCTGGTCCAAGGACATCCTGACCAAAATCCCCTTTCCTGCTTATGCCATCCTAGGAAGAATTTTATAGATGGGTTTTCTCTTAATACTTCCATAATGCCTCACTCTTTCTCCATGTTATAAACAAAAAAATATGCTATTATGACACTAATACTATAAAAGTGGTACCTTTCAGATCTCTGACTTATAAATTCTTCAGTAATTTCTGACCAAGAATTTGGTCTACATAATCAACAAAGACAAGTAAGACTGCGGAAGGACATGGGATCATATGTAGCTGGCCAACAGAAATATTTGCATGGCTTTGTTTTCTAAAAATTTAACCTGAGTTTTGGGATGCCTGGGTGGCTCAGTTGGTTAAGCGGCTGCCTTCGGCTCAGGTCATGATCCCAGCGTCCTGGAATCAAGTCCCACATCCAGCTCCTTGCTCAGCAGAGAGCCTGCTTCTCCCTCTGCCTCTGCCTGCCACTCTGTCTGCCTATGCTCGCTCTCTCTCTCTAACAAATAAATAAATACAATCTTTAAAAAAAATTAATAATAAAAAATATAAATTTAACCTGAGTTTTAATTGAAAAATTAAAAATTCCAGCAGAGCAGCTTATGATCTTTACTTTGGTGAGATAGGTTCTCAAAGCAGGCTTCTGTCTATATATGTGTGTGTTTGTCCTTGTCATCATTGAGCACAGTATTTGATCCTTTCAATATGTTGACAGATTTTGAGCATTTTCTTCAGACTCTTTTCTTTATTTTTAAGGCTACTGTACTAGGCATTTGGCATTGTGGGGTCCCTTCTAGACAGGGAGCCTAAGTGAGCTGTGCCATCTGCTTTTACAAATAATGTGGACCTATTACTAACTGAGGGTAAGGAGAGGATATCTGACTTCAGTCCCTTTGGTTGGCCAAGGGTTGTTTCTACCAATATCTTCTTAACATGTCCTTTTTTGGCTGTTTCTTTAAAAATACTTAAAATGATTCTGCCTGTGTTTAGACCACAGAACCCAGGAGAAAATGATGAGACTGAGGCCACTCTCAAAGAAAATGTGTTTTCCTCCATCAGTGGTTCTCAAATGTTCATAAGCATCAGAATCACCTAAAGACTTATTAAATCACTGGGATCCACTTCCCGAGCTTCTGATTCAGTAGGTCTGGGCTGGAGTTGGACATTCTGCCTTTCCAGCCAGCTCCCAGGTAAGGCTGATACTGCTGCTCCAGGGACCACACTCTGAGAACCATCATCCTACATTAAGTACTTGCCAGGTACGGCCAACTTTAAAAGATTTTTAAAAGTGTCTTCTGTAAGATACTTTGAAAAGTTTATGGTCACACTGTGGAAAATAAGCCTAATGCCATGCAGAGAATTCTGTATTAGAGGAGTGTTTCTGTGCTACAGCAACCTGGAAACCCAAGCCCTTAACTTGTCTTCCAGGCAGAAAGAGGAGGGTGAAGGGAAACTTCTCATAGATTCCTTTTAGTAGAACTGAGATATGTTGTTAAGTGTCATATACAAATCAGGTTTCAAAGACTCGGCACCAAAAATAAAATATTTTTATACTGGTTACATGCTGAGGTCATAATATTTTTATGTATTTGGCTAAGTAAAATATATCATTAGAATTGATTTCACCCATTTTGTTTTTATGATTATTCATACTTGGGTATTTTTCATGAAGATGAACAAAGTGAGCCTGTTGCTTCAAGTAAAACAATGGACACTGTTTCTTTTTACTTTTTTTAATGTGTCTACTAGAAAATTTAAAATGGTACATGCCTCTCTCATTATGTTTCTTTTGGATAGTACTGGTCTAGAACAAGAAGCTAGCATAGATGAGATTCAGCTGCAGAGCTCATTAAAATGCTCTCACCACCACCCCTACCCTGCCCCAAGATTTAGGAGGTGTTGGGTGAACCCTGCGATTCCATCTTTCTATTGAGGTCCTGGGAGAAGCTGTTGACATGTAAGTAGTACTTCCATCATGTAGGGATCCTCCAGTTCTTGGAATGTTGATAAGGGATCCACGGACTTGCAAATACTGGAATCCACTATCCAAAAATATTGCAATGCTGTAGGAAAAACTACCCTAACTCGTTCTAAACTGTAAGTGAAAATACTTCAACTATAATGGTAAGTTTGATGCGTCCCCTGACTGGAGTTTTTACAAAGCTGAAAGTGAAGGAAATGAGAAGAACAAAGAAGATAGAATGTGTTTGTTTTAGAGAAGGCTGGCTCACAGAAGCATTTGTTGACGTTAGGAATAGAATGACCCATGAAAAAAAGGATAATTAAGTTCTAAGAAAACATCTTTTCAGTGAGGAGAGAACGACCATTTATGTTTAGCCTCATCTCTGTTAAAAAAATAAAAAGGAAGTGCACAAATCCCTTTAAAGATTTGAAGGAATGAGGAATGCCTGTGTCTCAAAAGCGCCTCAAAAGCCCAGGATAGCTCTGGCCTTTAGAACACACTGAGGTCAATGTGTACTGTCAACCTTACGGACATTTACCTCATCCAGCGTGGCTTCCAGTGTTTTTACGGCTAATTGTACATTATTTAAGAAGAATGACACTGCAATTGCCTCGGTAACCTTGAAAGTAACATTGACCCAGCTGCTCCAGAGTCCAGCCTCCACACTGCAAAGAACAGTCTAGTTTTCAAGGGCATTCTCTGTTGTTAAAAAAAAAAAAAGTCACTGCGATGTGTGGGACTAGAGGGAGAAAAGTGAATGATGTAGGGGGTGTGACCAAAAATAATTATATGGGATACAAAATGAAGCCAGTGGAAGTCAAAGAAATACTTATTGGTTGAAGAGAATGAAAGGCATATTAATTTTCTCCGAGCTTTTATAAAGTGAATCCAGACCTTCATGAAGTTAGGTTATCTGATTGCATGATCTTCTTTCTGTTCTCCTTAATTCCTGATTTGTTTTCATTGGGAACTATTTTTGCCAGTTGTGAAGTTAGCCACTGTGGTAATCCATATAGCTATTGTATTGTTTTAAAACATGTCACGTGCCCCTGTTAAATGTTTAAACAGCAGCTTTATGGATGTCCATATTTCTTTTCCTTTCTTAGTACCGCTCATTCCTTTTCAGCAACACGCATATCATCAAGAGTATTTAAAACTTTCACTACGCTCATGCTTTCCTTTCCCTTCTTTCTTCTGTTGCCACTGATATTCGCCCTTCCCCCGATTTTTCCCTACTTTATTCTTTATTCTTTTAAGGGTCCCTGCTCTGCTGCCAGACCTCCCTCCTCCGCTGCAGCCTGCCTCCGCCCCGCCCTTGCTTGGGGCACTTGTTTACCCTGGCTCTTTGCCTCTTTGCTTTTCCCACTGTCCTGCTGTGTGTGAAGCACTGGGCCAGCAGCTGCTCCCATTTCCCATGCTACGTCACGCACAGCACTCAAAGGGCTGCTGTTCCCACATTTCCACCCCAAAGACTCCCCCTCTCCTCCTGCCCTGCACATTCCTCTAGAAATAACCCCCTTTCAGACTATACGAAAGGCTGAATGTTAAAGCCTACTCCACAAGTAACTCTGTAGGAAACTGGCTTATGAAATTCAGAATTGCTGTGTTTAAAGGTCAGTGCCACAGAGTGAATTCTAAATTACAATAGTCTATCTTAGTGTTTCTTTTTATTTTTATCAATGCTTTGAGGTCCTTAAAATAATTGTCATCTGGATATAAATTTTCCCCTCAATTAACATATTCATTAGTTTCAAAGGTAGATATGTAGATGAAAATATAATAAATTAGAAAATGGTGTTGCTATTAGAAATACTCTTTTTACACACGGCCATACTTTATTTGGCCAATGAGTTTGCATGATATAGATTTGAGAAGAGTTGAATTTAGTGAGAATTATGCATTACTGAAATTAATAATGAGTACTTATGTGGCACATACTGCATGCTATTCACTTTTCCCATCCCTTTTACATGTACTAACACTTGTAAGCCTTGCAGTTACCCTAGGAGGTAGATTCTATTTTTATCTTCATTTTACAGATGAGGAAAATGAGGAACCAAGAGGTTAGGTGGCTTGCCTGAGTTCAGTAGCTGGTGAGAGAGTCAGGATTTGAACCCAGACAATCTGCATGGACGATCTGTGAGAACTACCAGCTATACAATGCCTCCTCTCTAACAGAAAGTGAGATTGACATGACAGTATTTCCTCTTCATTTACAATTCAGCTCTTTCAACAAAAAACACGACTTCCCCCTCACATTTATTAATTTTTCAGGAATCACCTACATCAAGAGTTTAGGAAATGCGGGTTTAAAGTAGGATGATTATATGAATCTCAGACCACATTCTCAGGAATAGATCGTTTAACCCAGAACCTGAATCATTCACAGATTAAAAATAAGAATCTCTCAGTGCACCTGGGGGCTAAGCTGACTAATTGTCCAACTCTCGATTTCAGCTCAGGCCGTGATCTCAGGGTTGTGAGATCGAGGCCCACGTGAGGGTCCTCATCCTCAGAATTTTCTTTCTCTCCCTCTCCCTCTGCCCCCACCTCTCACTCTCTTTCTCTCTCTCCCTCTCTCTAAAAAAAGAAAGAGAGAGAGGGAAAAAATCTCTCATCTGTAGTACCAGGAAAACTTAATCACCAAACTCCTCCTGAAATGAGCAGAAACACTCCTTCATTAAATAAATATTTTCCATGCAATAAATATTTTTCTGCCATCTACCCGCTGCCAGACTCTGTGTTAGATAATAGGCATGCACTTGTGGAAAAACCAGATACTGTCTCTGCCTTCATGGCGATTACAGTTTCTTGGGAAGATACTCATTAATAAAGAAAATTCTCTCATATAATAATTACAAATCGTGGTAGGTGTAATGAGAGAAAAATGCAGAGCATATAGTGAGAACCTGTCATATGTGTGTGTGTGTGTGTGTGTGTGTGTGTGTGTGTGTGTGTATGTGTGTGTGTTGCTGTGATGGGGGAGTTAGGGAAGGCTGATCAGGAATACTTCCCAGAGAAAGTAGCCATTTAACCAGAGCCTACAGGATGAACACAAGTTAACTAACTGGCTTTTCCATTCATCTGTAGCTTTTATTTTAAATGGCCTGGAGCTTGTGACTAACTATAAACAGAGTAGTAAAATTCTACTGTGCAAATTTAATAACTAGGAATCATTTGAAGTAATGGACTGCAGAGTTAACATATAATTAAGTCACATTGGAAGATTTCTTATCACACTGTATCACAGAGAGCATCCTGTTTGAATTCTTCACAGAACTTGTGAAAATCTGTAGCAACGTGTGTTTATTGACTGATTTATTGCAAGTCCATCCCCCGTCCCCAAGGAGCAGCTCAGTGCGGAGCCCTAAGCATTTTATCTACTGACACGTGGCAGTGTCTACGTAGTAGGCATTCAGTAAGTATTTCTCGAATTGCTGAATGCATGAAATGAAGCAAAAAATGTTATTAAAAACTATAAAATAAATGGAAGGTTGTACCACAGGGGAAAAATTAGGAAATGAAACTATCACTTCTGGATAAACAGTATTCATGCCTAGATCTGTAGATTCATAAAGTTAACCAACGCTTAAAGAATTTTCCAAAGATTCCAAAAAGAGAAGTAATTGACCAAAAATTAAATATTTATCTTTTCCTTTATGGTGATCCAGATTCACTCATATCCTAGACTTTTATCAGCAATTAATGATCAGTGCTCTGAACAACATGGAATATACTTAATGTTACCTTTGGAGGAAATTAAATAAAAACAGCTTCCCTTTCTTCACCTCTTTTTTTAATGGAGGTATAATTAACATATAACATTATATCCAAGTATACAGCATAATGCTTTGGTACTTATATATATTGTAAAATAACCACCACAGTAAGTCTAGTTCACATCCATCACCATACCTAGTTACAATTGTTTGTTCTTATGAGAATTTTTAAGATCTACTCTTTCAGCAAGTTTCAAAAATGTAATACGCTATTGTTAACTATAGTCACCACATCGTGCATCACATCCCCGTGACTTACTTATTTCATAACTGGTAGTTTGTACCTTTTAACCCCCTTCCCCTTCACCCATTTCACATCCACCCTCCATCCCCCACCTCTGGTTGCTACCAGTCTGTTTTCTGTATCTGTAAGTTTGTTTTCTTTTTAGATTGCATATACGAGATCATATGTTATTTGTCTTTCTCTGTCTGACTTATTTCACTTAGCATAATGCCCTCAAGGTTCATCCAATGTGTCACAGATGACAAGATTTCATTCTTTTTTATGGCTGAATAATATCCCATTGTGTATATATAATCTCTCTATCCATTCATCTGTCAGTGGACACTTAGGTTGTTTCCATGTCTTGGCCATTGTAGGTAATGCTGCAATGAACATGGGAGTATGTATATCTTCCTGAATTTGTGTTTTCGTACCTTCCCTTTCTGAGAACAGCTTTCTTGAGGTATAATTAACACATCCACATTTAAAATGTACAAAATGGCGAGTTTGATAAATGTATATGTCTGAGGACACCTGGGTGGCTAAATTAGTTAAGCAGCTGCCTTCAGCTCAGGTCATGATCCCAGGGTCCTGGATTCAAGTCCCGAATCGAATCAGGCTCCTTGCTGAGCAGGGAGCCTGCTTGTCTCTCTGCCTCTGCCTGCCATTCTGCCTGCTTGAGCTCTCTCTCTCTCTGACAAATAATAAAATCTTTTAAAAAACGTATATATCTGGGAAACCATCACCACATGAATATAACCATGCCCCCAAAAGCTTCTTTATGCCCCTTGGTAATCTCTCCCTCCCAGCCCTCCACTGCCTCCAAGCAACCACTGATCTACTTTCTATTAATATAGATGAATTTGCATTTCCTAGTTTTATATAAATGGGATGTACAGTCTTTTTGGTCTCATTTCTTTCAGTCGCCAGAATTAATCTTGAGATTTGTCCATGTGGTTACATGTATCAGTAGTTAATCTGTTTGTTGCTGAGCAGTATTCCATCTTATGGAAACACTCCAATTTGTTTATTCATTCACCCTTTAATGGCCTTTTGGGTTGTTTCCAGTGTGGGACTGTATAGAAAAAGCTGCTATGAACATCCATGTACAAGTCTTTGAATGGACTTTGTTTTCATTTCTCTTGAGAAAATGCTTGCAGGGAGGGACAGCTAGATTTTGTGGTAGGCATGTGCTTCACTTATTAAGAAAATGCCAGACTCTTTTCCAAAGCTGTTGGACCATTTTACATTCCCACAAACAGTGTACGAAAGTTCCAGTTCCTTTGTATCCTCTCTAAAATTTGACTGTGGTCCATTTTTAAAATTTTAGCCATTTAAATACCTACATGGTGGTATCTCATTGTGGTTTTAATTTGCGTTTCCCTAATGGCTAATGCTATCTTCTGATTACTGTTGGCATGGTAGAGCTTTTCTCATCCTTTTATTTTTAGCCTATTTGTGTCTTTGTATTGAATGTGCATTTCTTATAGGCAGCATATAATTGGATTTTGCTTTATTCAAATCCAATCTGATTTCCTTTAATGGCGGATATTTGGACTATTTACATTTAATGTGATTATTGATGTGGTTAGCTATAAACCTATCATCAAGCTATTTGTTTTTGCTTCATCCCATCTGTTCTTTGTTTGCTTGTTCCTCTTTTTCTGTCTTCCTTTAAATTAATGGGAATTAATGAATTCATTTTATCTTCTATGTTGGCATATTAGCTATATGCCATACAAAATTCTTTGTTTTGTAATTTCAGTGGTTGCATTATGGTTTATGGTATACATACATCTTTAATTTATCATAGTGTACCTTCAAGTGGTTTGAGACCACTTCACATATGGTGTAAGAACCTATCAATAATGGATTTCCAGTTCTCCCTTTCCAAACTGTATACAATTGTTGAATCCTTTGGGGTCTTTCAAGATTAGGTGGGATTAGACTGACAGTATAGGGCTAATTACCCCCACTATGAGGCAAGACCCCTCCGTGTGCTCTACCCAAGGCCCTAGGAGTCATGAGGTTTCCTGGATGACTTGTAAGGAACAGGCACTCCTTCCTGCCATATGAATGCTGGACCCTATTGTCTCTGATCCCTCCTGGTGATTCTTCACCACACACATGCTAAGTACTACTCTGCTGAATACTTGAGGGAGACCCATTACATTCCCACCATGGGACCCACCACTGGAACCATGGGAGTTCCAGTTCCTTTGTATCTCCAGGGTTCTCTGCCTCTGAGAAACTCTGCTCTCTGGGCTTCTTTCCTGTGAACTCTAGCTAACTTAGTCTTCTGTGACTCTCAGTTCCACGTTCTCAGCCCTCAGAATCTGCCAGGATCCTTCTGGGTTCTTCTTCTGCCATACTGTGAACCAGAAACTCTCTCAAGGTAGTAAGCTAGGATGGTCCTGGGGCTCACCTCATATGTTTTCTATCTCTCAGAAGTCACTATCATTCCTTGCCTAGTGTCCATTGTCTTATACTCCGTCGTTGCATACATTCACGCATGTTGGAGTTATTTCAAGACAGAGGGTAAATTTGGTCCTTATTACCCCATCTTGTTTAGTAGCAGAGGTCTGAAAGTATCTTTTGAAGCACAGTTTTGTTTTTTCTTGATTTGGAGATCATGTGCAAAGAATGTTGGAAGAAAATAGGTAATTAGCTGATAATGTGCAATCCTTCATACATAGAGATGCTATTAGTCACTGACCAACATTGCACATACTTTGGTTTTCCTTTCACAATACAAGTGATTGCCTTATACTCTAGCCATTATCCTTTTTGCCTAGTTGTATTTAAGGCCTTGCCTTTGCAATCAAGTTGGCTAAGCCTCAGGTCTTAGTCTGTATCTAAAAAATCTGATCACAGCCTGAAGCCAAGGCTAGGTAGCAAGGTGCCCCCAGCATTAATCAGCCAACAGTATAGCTGCTAAATCTTTTAAAACCGCTGAATATGTCAATGTGCTTTATTGCATGGAATTACCGAATATTTTAATATTCCTAACCATATACTTCAACAGTCATTTTTAACAGGTTCTACTTAATTGTTCTTAATACTATATCATTTAATAACCAGTGTGCTACCATGCATAAGGTTTCTTTTTAGGAAAGATGGCCAGTTAAAGTTGTTACCGCCCATCACTTCAGAGGATGTTAGTCGCAAAGTCCAGAAGTCCAACCCTTGATTTTACAAAGACATCACCTGATATGTAATAGTTCACAAAGCTAGTTAATAATGGAACCGAAGCCAAAAACTTGCTCTATATTCTCCTCACACACCCTTGAGTTCTCTTCTTAAGAGGGCATTCTTCAGTCTAAATATTCTGTATTCTAAAACATGTTTTAAAAGGGATTCCTTATCCAAATCCTGACAGCCTTGCAGGGTCCATGTGAAACAATGAGAGCAACTCTGTAAAAGGGCTTCAAAAACTAGTAAATGCTATACAAATGGAAGTTTTATTATTAGAACCATAGTTCATATCTATGAGAGCTTGCTCAACTTTTTCACTTTTCTGAACTTGATTATGCAGTATCTTTTCTAATACATTTGTTCATCCTTTATAAGAATTTAATCCTTTCTGCCCTGCTGGGTTGCAAAAAGAGGACCTTTCTTCTTTTCTGGAATCTATTCATATTTTATAGTGTTCTACATCTCATGGGTTCCCACTAAACACATGTCAAATAAAACTGGACCCAAATCTTTCTACATGTGTTGGGGGGAAAATATTCCAATCCTTAAAAGGTATTTTCAAAGATTAGATGTGATAACTCTTGCTCTTCTATATTTGCAACAAAATTGTTTTAGTCTGTCTTGTAGTCATTTGATGCATCGCACTTGCATCCCTTGGTTAAAATTGAACCAATTTCTACAAATATAATAATTTGTAACAATAGCTGCCTATACTAGCAGGGGGAAAAAGTGATATAAAAGCATAGTCATGAACTTCAGATTCATCCCTTGCTTTTGGCATTCCTTTCCTCTGAATTATAGTGTACATTTCTTTATTATCTCAGTTTGACTGAGTCTTTCCAAATATTCACTTCTGCTTCCATCAATAAATATTTACTGAACTGCCTCTTAATATCCTTGTCTTCTTGTAATGCAGAAAACTCACATGGGGGTAGATTACTATATGTGGCACTTAGGAAATAGAAAAAGAATCTGAATTGCTACAGACGAGGCAGGCACCCCAGTTCTTGGGCGTGGCTTTTCCATTAGACACTTAAATGTCAGGGGCTATAAAGCCACCCCAGGGCCACAGTCATGGTGCTTCACTCAGGAATTCTAACATTAGCCTTTTGAAGGAAGTCCATCATTCATCATGTATCTCCAGACATTTCCGTGCCGTACATAGAATTTTGGTTGCAGAGTGACCTTTCTGCTTCCTGAGTGCTACCTGCTGCCCATCTGCTGAGTATATTCCGTTAAGCTCTTTCCTTCTGCACGGATAGTGGCCCCTTTCCTGCTGGGCAAATTAGATGCTAATCCTAGTCACTCCCTCTTCCTTTCCAGCCTTTTCTGCTCAGACACCAAGCATGAGAAATCTTAGCTGGTAGTCAGGATCTATCTCTGGGAAAGTGGGATAACTCGTCCTCTGTTAGGCCCCAGAGGAATATTGTTTAATCTCCAGGGTACAGCAGAAACACTTATATTTCCCTTTCTGCAAATCTACTCCCTCTATTGTGGACAGACACACCCTTCTCCCTTGCTGGCAGAGACCTGGCTTGTTCAGGAATTACCCGGCCCCTGATGACTGTGTGCCTCGAGGGAGGCCTTGGCCCTAGGGAATGCATCCTGTTTGTACTGACCTAGTTCATAGTGAGCTGGTGGTCCCAGCCTCCTTGGCAAGGATCGGACCTGGGCATTTTATGCAGTCTCGGGCAGTAAGATGAAAAGGGAAGTCGGCCAAGGGAGCATCAGAGAAAGGCTATCCTTCCCCAGGGAGCTTAAACCAATATTCTTTTCCTTTTGGACATTGTGCTTACTTTCCTCTACATGGAATGCTTTTCCCCACCCCACCCCCCGACCCCCAGATATCTGTGTGAATAACTGTCACCCTTCAAGTCTGGCTCAAATCTGAACTTTTTAAAATAACCTCCTTGAAAACTGACCATCCTATTTAAACAGCAACCAGCTCTATCTCGCCCTTTTGAGCCCTCTCAGTTCAGGCCCCCTCACCCTGTTAGGGTGCTTCCAGAGAGAGGCCCCCGCCCCCACAACCACCATGACTCATGCCCGCAGTGCACCTCGTCTTGGCCTGTCCCCTGGATCGGGACTGGCCCTGTAGAATGAATTGCAGGCAGCAGAAATGACAGTGTAGGACCCAAGGCCAGATCAGAAGAAGTCTTGTGGTTTCTGTCTCAGTCCTTTGGAACATTCACTTAGTGGGGAAGTGAGGGCTACGAAAGAAGCCTGACCACTGTAAGGCCACTCTGTTGGGAGAAACTCAGCTAGCCACATAGAGCAGCTACATGAAGAGAAAGAAATGCTTGGCCAGCTCCCAGCTGAATAATGTTTGGGTTTTGCTACATGGTGGGAATGCCAGCTTGAGTGGCACCAGTCCCAGCTTGTGTCGGAGAAATTCAGGTAAGCTTGGCAAATTAGTGGGAGGAGCAGTGTACCTCACAGGGACTGAGAGAAAGCTCAGACTGTAGCCACTTTTGGAGTTACATATCCCAATGTGGTTTATAAGGTTAGGTGGCTAAGTGAGGCACCAGGTGTATGAGCAAAAAGAAACCCATCTGGGACGTCCATCCCAGTCAGACTTTCAGATCCTGCTACCTCCAACTGCCATCCCACTGTGAACACATGAAAGCCCCCAAACAAAAAACACACAGCTGAGCAGAGTCAACTCAGAGAACCAGGAACAAAAGTGACAGATTTTTGTTTTAAGCTGCTAAGTTCTAGAGTGATATGTTATACAGCCTTAGGAACATCTAAGCCATTTTTCCGTTTTTACTTCTTTCCATAACTATAGAATTAGCATATTCATGTGCGTCTTTTGGCTAATTGCCTCCCACCATGAGAAAGTACACTTCGTGAAGCCAAGGATCTTGTCTTTTATTTGCTACTATATCCAAAGCATCTAACAACTATTCCTAACATCAGTAAATATTTGCTGAATGAATCAATAAAGGAACCAGAACTTGAGAAGCCATGTGGTTGCCTGTGTGGTGAGTTCACTTAAGGAGGGCAGAGTCGAAAGATGGGAAGAACCTGAGTGTTGATGAGGCCATCGTGCTTCTCAATGACCCAGTTGTGGAGCAGCCTTGCTTGTGTGTTCCTTGACAGGTCAAGCCATTTTGTGCCGGGTTTTCTCTTCTCTGCTACAAAAAGCATCCCTTCCAGTACATGGTCTTTCAGACCGTTCTGATTTGGAGCCATAGGACTGAAACATGACTGAACCCCAGGATAAAGCTAAGTGGCAGACACCATGCCATTCTCAGAACTGCTCTCCTCCTCGATGACAGAGGCTCTCCTGCTGAGTGAAGCAACTAGTTCGTGACACCTTCTTTCCTTAGGCTTGCAGTGGAAGTCTGAAGAGCCCCCAGTCTCCTAAAGATGACTGTAATGTGTGCCTGGATACGTAACTCCAGAGGCGGTTACAGCGTGAGCTTTCAATCCTAATGAGATACGCTGCCCAGCCCATTCACATGCCACACTTATCCGAGTTTCTCAGACTGAAGCTGGGACCAGTGCCACTCAAGCTGGTGCCCCCATAGCAGAGAGCAAGCAAGTAAATTAAGTCACTCTTTGGTTGATGCTTATGTCTGGAAATCACTATGGCCTGAAAATCAGCTCAGTATTTTTAAGTGACTACATTACGGTAGACACTCTTTGGCAGTAGGGACAGAGATATTCATGATACAAATCCTTTTCAAGTATGATTGATGCATGAACTACAAATGATACCACGAAGACCCCTCTAGCAATGTGAGGGAGAAAGAAGTGATTTTAGTGTGCAGAAGAGTCAGCAATTAGTTTTGCTGCAGGGATGACATTTGAGCGCAGACTTAAGTGATGAGTAAGGTTTCAAAAGGTAGAGGGTGGGAAATGGAAGGGTTTTCTAGAAGGAAGAGACAGCATAAACAAATGCTTAGAGGTTCAGGGAAATCTGACTCAACCAAAGGTGATTAGAGGTCCAAAACCAACGAGGTATCGGGTATACTGCAGGGAAGGGAGCGGAGACAAAATAAATAATATCTAAGCAAATAAAGTAGATGTAAATAGGGGAGAGGAAATGATGAAATATTTTTCTCAAATTTCCTTTTGACTTTTTACATTTGTCACTCATAAACTATATTATACTACAATGGTTTTTACCTTTTTAGCTTCTTTGGCCCAAGAAAACGAGGGTCAGAAAGTTTTTAATGTGGGGCGCCTGGGTGGTGCAGTCTGTGAAACGTCCAACTCTTGATTTAGGCTCTGGTCATAATCTCAGGGTTGTGAGATTGAGCCCCATGTCAGGCTCCAAGCTCAGTATGGAGTCTGCTTAAGACTCTCCCCCTACCGCTCTCTCTCCCTCCCTTTCTTTCTCTCTCTCTCTCTCTCCAACAAATAAGTCTAAAAAAATTTTTTAACGTAAAATTTTCATTCCATATGCAAACGATGAATCATGGAATACTACATCAAAAACTAATAATGTACTGTATGGTGACTAATATAACATGACACAATAAAAAATTTTTTCATTCAGCCTGAAAGAACATTGATGATTTCAGACCATTTAATGTTAAATATTTTAGAGTTCTAGATTATTTCTCTTTGAATGAGCAGAATTTCTTTTTTAGACTTTGAAAATACATGTTTGGTCTGTAACCGACTACTTGCTGCTTTCATGGCAGTCTCATGGGCATCAGCAGGTTCAAGTTCAGCAGGAAGGCATCTGGCCTCTGAGAATGTAGCCTAGACTTGAAGAATGCATGATCACCTCTGTGATTACTTGAGAGGGGTTCTTGAAATACTGTTGGAGGTGTTGCAGCCACCAGATAGTAGGAGTCAAGAATGTCTAAGAGGTTAGGAATTCAGACCAGAGCTGTGGCAGGGAGGTAGGGAAAACACATTGTGAATATAAAAGATCAAGAATTCACGTTGACCACTAAGAAACCCACATCTTAGAAATGTAAACCTCACTTTCACCCAAATGTTCCCCAAACTGGGACTCTGTAATAAACTCGCCAAGGCAAGAGCTAGTGTTTCACCTATGTGGTTCTGGAGCCTAGAGGATTGTAGATAGCATGTTGGTTAGAAGGCTTTCAGCAGCCAATGACATAATGCCTAATTTAAAGGGCCTTGTATTTGTTTTTCCCACACTTTTCTGGTCATAAGAATCACCAGGGGCACTTGATTAAATGGCTAATTCCCAAGCCTCTGCACTGGCAAGCCTGAATCATTAGGCTTGCTTTTAAACATGAACCCCATTGGGATCAGGCAAGTTTTTTTAAAATGCCACCGTAAATAATAGAGGCTGCTGATAATCTAACATAGTGGTTGCCAATCTGTGGTATGCATCAGAATGTCCTGGAGGGCTTGTTAAAGTACAGGCTGATGGGCTCCACCCTAGGTTTCTGATTCTGTAGGTCTGGAGTAAGTAAGGTCTGAGATTCTGCATTTGTGGTAAGTTCTCAGGGGATGCTGATACTGCTGTGGTCAGGAATCACACTTTGAGAACCACTGATCTAACACAACCAGAAGCCCAAGGGTCATCAGATCTAGGGCTGATTAATTGAGCAGCTGACCTATATAAAGACCCTCGTTCCGTTTCTTTGGTATCTCTTGGCTTTCCTCTCAGGATCCCAAGATGGCCTCGCACCAAGCACCAAATGCTGGCACCAAGCAACATATCCTCAGACAACAGTATCCATGGCAGGAAGGGAATAAGGTAGAATGATAGCCATGTGTGGAATGTGTATGTGTGTGTGTCAAAAAAGAAGGAATTTCCCAGAAGTTTCCCAGCATACTTCCCCTTGTATATCAGCCAGCACTGGGTCTCACTGTATTCCTTGAAACCAGTCATTGGCTGTTAAAAATAGTATTATCATGATGGTTTGGGCCAAATTTTAATTATTCCCCTAGCGCAGGGTCCACGATGCCCAAAATCTGATCATAATTGAGATAAGGAAAAAGAAGTGAATAGCTGTTAGATAGGCAAATAGCTGGGAATGTTCCAAATGCTTTCTGATACTAGTGTGCTCTTAAATAGGTTCAGGGTTGAAAATAGGAATACACCTGCTAGTGAATAATATGTTATTAGCTTTGTCGTCACCATTTGCAACAGACTAATAAACTCATGAGGAATTGGGCCCTACATATTGGGGAAAAAGTGCCCTTTCAAAGCTCACGGGATACATGTAGTCATCTTGCTTTTATTATACCTGTATATGGAATTGCAAGCTGTCCCTTCAGGTAATGAAATTTAGACAAGTTGGAACCTGTATAACAGCAAATCAATACTGAAGTTATAGGCAGAGCCTGTACTTATAGAGACTAACTCATAGACTAGAAAGAGTTCGTGACCAAAATTTAACAAATTCCACATTTATAGGTATCCAACATAGAAAACAATGTATAGTGGTGTATCTTTTTAATATGTTTGCATTTTTCTCCTCAATCATTCATGCAAGTGTGTGTGTGGTGTTTTTTTTTTTTTTTTCCTTTAACAAACACTCAGCTAAGCCCCATATGCCCACGGCCAATGGAAAATGGAAAAGTGAGTTGTTTGTTTGGGCCTCACGTCATCTAAACCCTTCATTAAAGACTGCATGAGACATCTTGCCTGGATGCTAAGGAACATTTCCTGTTTTCTGTCTTCTTTTGATAGTGAAAGAGAGTGGCTAATGGCAGATGATCTCCTGTTTCATGTTTGCTTCCTTGCAAGAGATAGCTTTTATTAAGAAAGCTGACCTCTTCGAAAGAGGAGCTAAGCTAAAGTGACAAATAGGTTTTCTGTTGTTTAGCACCAAAACTGTTGATTTCTTGTTTAAAAACATGCAATCTCCAGTGGGCAATTTGCATTTCACATGATGAAACTGGAGTCTGCCACGTTTGTAAGGGCCACGCAGCCAGACAGGGATGTTGATTGTGGGGCCACAGGCTTGCGCCCAGAGACTAGGAAGCTGAACTTCAAGGAGGGTCCACTCATTTAGCTGAGCACGCTCTTTGGCAGGTGAGAATTCTACCACTAAACCACCAATGCACGCTCTTTAGTATCATTCAGTGATGGTTAGGACATAGTCTGCAGCCCTTTCCCCTGGCCTTGTTCAAGAGAAGCCTGGGCAGTGACCACGGCGGCCCATTAAAGTCCACAGCTATAGGGACACCTCCCTTCCCTGGGACAGATGGGAATTGGACGCGGGGCAAAATTGTGTGTGGTAAGCAAGAAAGGGAAGCTTCCAAAGTGCTGCGGAATCACTGATAATTTTAGTACACTTCAGCATCCAGCAAGTTTAATGACAGCATTTTCCCACTGCTTCCTTTGGTTGTGAACATGTGGGTGTTTTTTTTTTTTTTTTTTTTTTTTTT
>ML098255.1:0-56032 GCA_003697995.1 Taxidea taxus jeffersonii | reverse complement strand
GGTGTTTTTTTTTTTTTTTTTTTTTTTTTCTTCTGGGTTGATTGCCCGGAAAACAGCCTAAGACGTTTCAGAGCCCCGCTGCTGGCAGAGGGTGATGCATTTAGCGTTCGTGCCAAAGGTGTCCCAGCCGCTGTCCCGGGGCTGCATTCTCTACCCGTTTCTCCCTTTCATGCAGCTTTGTGGATGCTCCCAGATACTTGACTTTTTTCTCCGTTTGAAGCAGGCACTGGTTTGCCAGCAACTTTGAGTTGTTGTTGTTTTTGAAGACCATGCAACGAACAGATGTTTGTTGTTGGCTCCATATCTACATTCTTTGAAAGCTGGAGAATCAAATTGCTGACATTCAGACAACACTAATTCCCATATCCAGGGAGCCTAATTTGCCGTCCCCGAGATCCTGATTCCTGGTGTTCACGGGTTTAAAAACCATTTCAGTGACACAATGTAAGAATGGGCTTGGGAGATGCAGTGCTGTCTCCACTAAAGATAATCACATTTTATAAACATCTGCGTCATTACTGGTATGATTCATTTCTAAGCTGTATACAGCTGTGTTTCCAGTTTCAATTAACAATCCCTTAATTGCATAGCCATCTCATGTTACTAATTTAGTTAATTTATTCATAATTAAGAGTATTCTGTTTTCTACCAAGGTTTGTCGAGCTCAGAACATTATAAAGAGAAATATTTTAAGGCAGCATCTCTGAGGGATTTTTTTCTTATAATCACATCACAGTAAAATGTCATTCATGCACCCAAAGGAAGATGGATTGCTAAGGGGTTTTTTTCTGGTAAAATAAGAAGCCACGGGAAGCTGCAGTGTGTTGTGTTTTTAAACCAAGTTAAATGCTACATATTTTGTTCTTTCTTTTCACCTTTCCTGACATCCTCTCAAAAAAAAAATCGTCATTTGATTTGGATTATTATTTAAGTATCCCAGCAGATCCAGTCACCAGTGCAGATAAAACTGTCATTACTCTGTCAGGTAAATGTGTCTCTTAAAATCTAAGCTATAAAATTTGTACATTTCAGAGGACTTTAAGATCACAAATTTTAAAAATTGCTGAAGTCTAAGCAAGTGGTGTACATCCCAGTGGGAAATGCAAGGGCAGTATTAAGATGATACGAGGCAGTTCCTTCATTGTAGTCGGACCTTTCCTAGAAAAATGCATAGATCCTTGCAACAAGGGTCTTGCCTATGTTTGTGTATGTGTCTGCGTGTCATTAAAAGCAGCAATGACAGAAAATGAAACAGTTACCCAATTTGTTTAGTGTCCAAGAACTGCCAGTTGCAGGCTTGGCCAATCTTGAAGCTTAAAAAAGAAGAAAGTCTTTGGGACGCCTGGGTGCCTCAGTTGGTTAAGCAGCTGCCTCCGGCTCAGGTCATGATCCCAGCGTCCTGGGATCGAGTCCCACATCGGGCTCCTTGCTTGTCAGGGAGCCTGCTTCTCCCTCTGCCTCTGCCTAAAAAAGAAGAAAGTCTTCAATGGGCCTGTAGCTTGCAGGTTCTGCACAACATAAATAAGTCATCTTTTGCCTTGTTTGAATTCTATTAAAATTAAAACTCCACCATCCCTAACTAGCCCCTCTTCCCACTCTGGCACTTTCCTTGACCTTCAAGAAACCATGCATATTATTTACAGATTCTTCCACAAATTCAATTATTCATTACCTATTTCATCGATCTCCTACTCCATATCTAACTGACCTATCTATCCCCAAATTTAATCATTCATTACCTATTCTGTTGAACCTCTACTATGTGTGCAGAAGGGTTCTAGATACTGGTGATGATGTGATGATCGGACAGTCCTACTATCTACCTTCATGGAGCTTTCGGTCTGAAGGAGGAACCAGACATAACTCAAATAATGCCAGGAGTAAATGTACAATGTACAATGGCACTGTTGAGAGAAGCCAAGAATGAACATAATGAACAATGCTAACTCCATTTACAAACACCTACCAAGAGATCTAGATGATTTTCAATGAATGATGATTTAGGTCTCAGAGTCCTGCTTCAGTTTTCCCTTCACTAGTTTCAATCTGGGACCAAGTTTAAATTGTTGATGTTAACTATGAGGAAAATGGTCTGAGTGTCAGAAACGGGATATTTTTGACCCCTAACACATACTTTTCACAGTAATTAGTGACAGGGAATATGTGGTAGTGTCTGTATTTTATTCCATCCCTTTTGATTCTGAGCTGTTCTATTTCTGTTAAAGTTTAATTTATACCTTAAAAAAGCAAAACACAAATACAAGTTTTCTAAACTGATGGTGACAGTAAACATTTATTTTACTGTTTAGCCACTGACTATCAACATTAACTTAAAATTTAGGCATGGGGCAAGGTACAATCACAGACATTTCTGGAAATCCCACCTTCTCCCCATTTCCACAACACTTTTTTTGTGTGTGTTGCAGGTTTATTTTGTGCGTTTGTTCATTTAATGCCTTAAATTGGAATTAAGCAGAGTAGGAAGTTAAAACCGTTAGGTGTGTGTTTCCCAAGCTTGTTGATAATTTTAAGTAATGATCCAACCTATTATACTGGTCTGTAGTCTTTCATATAAATATTTTTTCAGCACCTATGGAGAATAAAAGGTTTTTTAAACCAGAAAAGATTAGAGATCATCCAGAGCAAAGCCGTTATTTATCAGTGGGGAAATAGATTTTGGATGACTTAGCCATGCTGTTCTCCTTTGTTGAAGGCAAGATCAGAACTCAGACCCACTCCAACAGTCCCTCACTACACCATGTTCTCTTCTTACAGAAAGATGTATCCTATTCAAAAACTTATGCTGTTTATCTGAAAGCCAGACATCCTTACTCACATTATTTGTAGCCATTTCCCAATCCTAATTCATTGTGGGAGCCACTTTCTGATGGGACCTTCATGTTTAGTTGTATTTGAATCTGTTTATCTGGACACACTGAAATCTGCATATAATTGCTAAAACCAGGGATTTAAGAAGTACAGATGATTATTTTCATTGTTCCATCATCTCTTACATTAATAACACTCATCCAGAAAAGATAGCCAAGTTTAAAGAAAGTTCTCTCATTTTTCCAGAAGTCATGTGCCAGAAATGTGATATTTAGCCTTTATATCTCTTATTTGCTTATTTCATTCCAAAGCTCATTTACCCTCTATTATTTTGTGGTTGCATTAAAAAAAAAATCTCTGTGAATTCCCCCAAAGAGCCTCTTTGAAAGGAAAGTAACTAGCATGTCTGAAACCTAGCTGGGCATTTTTCTTTGCTCTCTGCAAGGGAAGAGGAGAACTGAAAGGCAACCCTAAATGGGAACTCCACTGTCTGCTCCTTAATGGCAATGAAGTTTTTCCATTGGACAGTCAGAACGGTAATACTTGCCACCCACTCACCTATTTCACAACCTTAAATGAGCCCCAGGATTCGTGCTTTCATAATTCATGACAGTCCATTGTTGAAAACATGAGGAATAGCAGAGGAGGTGAAACTTGGCTTGAATCCTTGGATTGCAGGTGGTACTGGATGGGAGCAGGGCACAGATTTCAAGTCGAGATAACAAAGAAGTCAGCTGATGGCTGTAGCCAAACGGGACTCTCGGTATAGCTAGAGAGCATGCCTCAGATGGATAGGCATGTCTGCAGGGGAAGGTCACTGCCATAAATCGCTAATGGCAGCAGTTGGGGGGAACAAGGGAGCTGTGTATCAGCAACGTCCATCTTGACTTTGCTCTATTTCATAATATGTTATAGGAGGACACTAATAAATAGAAATGGGGATCATAGGCACCACAGTGGCCCAGGCCTTTGTTACCACGTGGCCTGGAAATACCTTGCTTTGCTGAAACATGATGAGCAAAATTGCACACTCTCTGCATTTATTTGCCAGTTCTTTTCTAAAGCTAAGTTCCTGCGTGGTGATCCCAAAAGGGACTTCTCTTTGGTGTCAGGTAGGAGTTTGGGTTTAGATGAACTTCCTATTTAAGGGAATAATGACATAAACCTTGCCTGCAATTGTCTGAAGATGTTTACTCTTGAGGAAGAGGCAACGAACAAGAGCACCTTGGAATCTGGTTCTGGATTTCCCATTAATTGAGTCTGAACCTATACAGGCAGTTTGATCTATCTAAGAAAAATGTCCAACCCCTAGCATGTAATTAAGATTCTACAAGTCTGTAGAAAGAGCTTTCTCTCAATGGTGAATCAAAAAGAAGTTTTTCCTAAGTTGCCTATTTTCTCTGAGCTTCTTTTTCCAAAACCAGTGTATTCTCATTTTTTTCCACAGAGAAAAGCAGCATAAGGGAATTAAGCCACAAAACAGTAGTATATTCTTAACCTTCTAGAAAACACCAGGGTTTTTTTTTCCAAGTTTTGATTTTTTTTTTTTTGGCGGACAATAAGGTAGTTAGAAAGGAAATGAGGAAGACTAGGTTAATTCGGTAATGCCAGAATAAAGGAAGAAATGAAAAGAAGAAAGAGAAGAAATACCAACCAGAAAGATTTTCAAACTCTGAGAAAATAAAAAGGAGAAGAAGTAGGCCTAGTGAGAATATAACCGTCTTGAATATTGTACTTCTGCTCCCACATATGCATCCTCTTGGCCCTGGTCTCATGTTGGCACTGCTGTTCTATAAGCCATGCCGGTAAACACATTTGATTACTTCCTTGGGGTTCACCTTGAGATTCTGAAAGGAGTGAAAATCCCAGGGATCTGTTCCATACTGAAACTTTGATCCATTTAACAAAGTCAGAAGCATTTATTAAGCAGCTCTGGTGTATACAACATTGCTACAGATCAGCTTTCCCTAGATTGTTGTTCTGTAAGACAAAGTTCTCTGCCCCCACAGAGCCTTAGAATCCAGTTCTAGAGATGGCTTCAACATCTTCATTACATAATTATTTGAATCCACTTGTAATGTGCACTGGAAAGGAGAAATGCAGTGCTAAGAGAAAGTATAATGGAAGAACCTGATTTGGTCTGGTAGGTTGGGAAGGTGTCCTGGGGAAATGGTATTTTAGACACACACACACACACAACATACACAAATATATACAGACACAGAATGTACTCTTAGTGGCTATGATAAAGAAATTTCTTTTTTTAAAAGGTTTTTTAAAAAATGTTATCTTTACCATCACCACCACCCCCCACAATGAAGGGATCAAAATCATGACCTCAAGATCAAGAGTCACATGCTCTACTGACTGAGCCAGCCAGGTGCCTCAAATGCATTCCTTACTATAGATCATGGTTAAAGTTTGAAAACCAGTGTTCTCACAATTTCAGGGAGAATAATGATCATGTGACCTGTTGATTACATGCCTTGCCCAACAGTGTCTAGTGAAGAAGTTACTACTCAGCGATTACCTGGTAACTAAGACCACTTCAGTCATCACTGAAGGCAGAAAGGAGCTTTTGCATTCACTGGAGGAGAGCTAAGGGTCCCAAGACATTTGTATGAAAGTGTACACAGGGCCTACACCTGATATTCAAAGTATGTTACAATACTTCTCTTTGGGTAAAGGAAGGGTTACATCTCAGTGGAATTGAGTTCTCATGCTTTTATAAATAGAACAGGCAATAGCAAATGGAAATGGGGACATTTAAGTATAGGCACCTTTTGTCCCAGCATCTCCTGGCTCCTCCTACTGACCATTTTAAAAGCCTGTGCTATAATACGGACTCCTGTTCCCTCTCACTGTGTCTTTGGATAAGTTGAGAGTAACCAAAAGAGTACTAGTTGAAAACTTTATAGACAAAACTTTATTTCACTCTTTTTGATTTTTTTTGCTGGGGATCCTCTTATAAATGGGGAGATTAGGAAATCACTTCCAGGTATTTAATGGTTGTACAGAAGATTCCCTGACCCCAAATCTTTATCCATTTACCATTTCACTAGCACAGTGCCTTCAATTCTACCTGCTATGAACCAACCTAAATCAATTTGGCCACACAAAGCTCTTAGGTTGTTTTTAGCAAAAAGTGGAGAGCCACAGAAATGTTTGAGGTGCTTGAGTGGCCACCTCATCACAACCTCACAGCAAACTATTGCATACGGGAAGGAAAACAATTTTCCCTCTACCTTTGTAGGTTCTTGGCTGAGCCTCCCCTGTGATAAAATACAGATGAATGGCAGAAAAACAGAAGTTTAATAACTGGTACAGCTCCTGTATACATGAGAGGTACCCAGCAAAACTGAGTAACTCCCAAAAGGGCCTGAGCCATCACCTTAAATCCCATGTCCAGCTAAAGACAAAAGAAAGATGTTGGAGCCATGAGGCCAGCTATTAGGAGCCTACCAGGAAGGGTACAACAAACAAGAGTAAGGATGTTACTCATATTTGTCTTTGCCTTATCATTCATAGATTTCTAAGGATTTACCCACCCTTATCTTCCTGTTAGAGGGAAACTCCCTTACAAATGGCAATTTTCCTTGTAAATGTACAGGTTTCTTACAAAAGAGTAACTTCTACTTGTTTTTCAGAGCTTCTCTGTCCACTGTTTCCTGAAATTAAGCACCTCATGACAATCCTTATATCAAAGAGACAAATTCGCTCCTCTTCAGAACTCCTAGAGAACTTATATTACAGGCCACTATTTTCTACAGTGCACACACACTTGGGACATTCATTATGTGCCATTACCAAAACCTCTGAGGTAAATAGTTCAGTAATAGCAGTCTTTTGGCTTTGTCCTTTTTTCTAAAATGAGGGCTGCACTCTCCTGGAATGTGATTCTTGACTATGATAACTATTTGCCTCTAGAGTTGAAGCTTACACTAGTGGTATGTACAACCTATCATTTTATGTATGACCTATCTTATTATCTGTGTTGCAATATTTAATATTAGTTATAACATGATAATACCACCATTTAATTTACATTCTAATAGTGTCTTTTTGAGCATGTAGAAGTCTCTTTGAGAGTGGTAACAACTTCGTTCAGTCAATAAACCTTTAGTATCAAGTTGCTTTACCACCAAGACAGGCCTAAGGCACACATTGCATATCAGCATCACTTGAGGAGCTTAGAAAGCAGCCAGACGACATCACTGAGCAAGGTGCAAGGGTGAGCTCCAAGCACTAATATTTGTGAAAATTCCCCAAATGATCGAAAGTGCGGTCACATTTGAGAACCACTGTGACAAAGGAACTGGGGGGAGGTATGGCTGAATGCAAAGCAAAACCAGCAATAGGGAGGCTTTTGGTAAACATGATGTATCTGTCCAAGGGAATTTTCCTGAATCTCAATTCTGAGACCCAGATTTGTGTTACAATGACTTAAGAAAATCTTAAACTTGCCAATCTCTAGATTAGAACTAAAAGGAATTTGGGGGAAGAGATCTGTCTCTTTCAAAAGACTCCAGGCTGCAGCCCCCTCACTCTTGACTCCAAAGGAATCTTTGGTTCTTAAATAAACCTCCGCATAATGAACCTTCAGGGGCATGGGGGACGGGTTCGAGTACATAGAGAACATGTACATTCCAGATGGCTGAATACTATCCCCTCCAGAGCAATGAAAATGACAGCTGTCAGAGTCAAATAAGATTCTGAAAGGACGGAAGTAGAAGTCAGATATTGGCAGATCAGGGTGTTTGGGGTTTTTTTTTTCTTCTCTTTTTTTTTTGAGTATTCTATTTATTTATTTGAGAGAGAGAGAGAGAGAGAGAAACAGACTCTGTGCTGAGCACAGAGCATGACACAAGGGTCCAATCTTAGGACCCTGAGATCACGACCTGAGCCAAAACGAAGAGTCTGACACTTAAGCGACTGAGCCACCGAGGTGCCCCAGGCAGATCAGTTTTGATCAGTGTGTGTTCATCTTGCATGTGCATAGTAAGTTTGGAAGTTGGGATAGACCTGGTGAAGAACTGGCATGGAAAACTCAGCTAGGATTGCCTGAGTTGGCTATTTTCCACCTGGGAGTTTGGCCCCAATACCAGAAAGCCCGAATTCTGATCTCTTCAAGAGTGCCTTTCAGAGAGATCATTAGGGAATTTTTATTGTTTAGGAAATCATAGCACGGAACTGTTAGAACTAGAGTACACCTTGTTCCTGAAATTAATTACCTGGAATCTTAAAAATGTCTTCTCTTTTGCTGGTAGAAAACCCTTAAAACTATATTTGTCTGTGGTATTCACTGCAGTGCCTTAGATATAAAGAGAGAAATTTATTTTCAGAGGAATTTGGAGGCAAGTTTTCTGTGTGTGTTTGTGTGTGTGTGTATGTGGGTACACATAATTCATATCTATTGGTTTTCCCCAAGGATTGTAGAAATCCCATTAAATTACCTGTCTCTTGGGGCGCCTGGGTGGCTCAGTGGGTTGAAGCCTCTGCCTTCGACTTGGGTGGTGATCCGAGGGTCCTGGGGTCAAGCCCCACATCGGGCTCTCTGCTCAGCAGGGAGCCTGCTTCCTCCTCTCTCTCTCTCTGCCTGCCTCTCTGCCTACTTGTGATCTCTGTCTGTCAAATAAATAAATAAAATCTTTTAAAAATTTTTTAATTACCTGTTTCTTAAATAGTAACTGAAACTCCAGTTTTTCGTATTTTCTTTTATAATATTTGGATGCATTTAGGTGAACTTGTAGCATTTTAATTATATCTGTATCAGATGAGCAGAAGAAATGTAAAAGGGTTTGGGGAGAGATTTAATTTTAGATAGTGGCATAATTAACAGCATTTGGAAAAACTAGTGGAACTTTAATTAAATGCCTCTACATTAATTTAGTCATTTAATTGAAAATGTATTGGGATAGTCCTTACAATTTATCACTCTTACTCTTTGAGGGAAAAGGATTTTAAATAACAAAGCATCAGTGTAACTACTTTTTTATTATTTAGCTAGATATCCACCACTTGGCACTTGGTTGAATTTCTTCCCCTATGGTTGCAAGTTTTTTAAAACATTAATTTGGCTTGTCACTTTTATTTAAAGAGCTATAAATCTAGGAGAAACCATATTGTGAAACTTTAAGCAAATATTTCTTTTTCTTTATTTTAGAGCTTAGTAGTCACTAGAGTCATGTTGTAAAGTTTTTATCTCAATATTGTGGGTTTTTTGGCCAACCTCCTTTTTTTTTTGCAGTGTTATGCTGCAGCAGCATATGTGAATTTTAGCAATGCATTTGACCTGGATCCTCACAGTATCTTCTTAAATTACCTGAAGAATTATACACTGAGAGAAGTAGAGTTAGGCAGATTTGGAGGCATTCCAATAACTATGCCTAAGGAAGAGTGTTGTCTTAAACTGTCAATGTCAGAGGTTTTTAAATGGTGATAACCACACACTGGATTCAGTTCTACTGCATTGTACAACCCCCATCCTATCTACATAATTATTACCCCCTAAAAGTTGTGCAGTGTGCTACCTGCACAACCATGTGTAGCTTCCCCTCCTGTACTTCAGTCAAGATTTTTATCCATAATATAGGTAAGAATATAGACTGCAGTTACTCACTTTTCAAGTGACACATGAAAATGGTAGTTAACACACTGGAAGATCAAAAGAAAAATTCAAGGTAAGATGATAACAGATGAGGATGCTGTACCCAAATTTTAGAAAATAAAATTTACCAAGAACAGGTAAATTGTCCCACTGGTAAGATTTTTTCATTTTAATTGTCTTTATAAATGTAGACTAAGGGACATCTGACATTGTGGCAGTTCATATTGTTAAAAAACAAAATTTAACTGAGTCCATTTTAAAGATCTTATTGGCTTTATTCAGCAATTCATGAATCGGGCAGCATCCAGTCTAGAGCTAGAAAGGAGCTCTGATGAGCTGTACAAAATGCGAGACTTCTGTAGGCAGAAGGGACCATGAACAAGGAAGTTACACTGAGCAAAATGCAAATTGGTGACTGTAAGATTCTGTAAGGGAGGAAAGCTGTCACCTTCTTCCCTTGTAGGTTCTTTAGCTGGCCTGATAATTGACTAGATAAACAGAAAAAAAATGAATTTTGCGTGTATGGGAGCCTATAAAAATGTGAGACTCAAAGAAGTAATTAAAATAGGGAACTTTTGGGACACCTGGATGGCTCAGTTGGTTAAGCAGCTGCCTTCGGCTCAGGTCATGATCCCGGCATCCTGGGATCGAGTCCCACATTGGGCTCCTTGCTCAGCGGGGAGCCTGCTTCTCCCTCTGCCTCTGCCTACCACTCTGTCTGCCTCTGCTCGCTCTCTCTGTCAAATAAAAAAAAATCTTTAAAATAGGGAACTTTTATACCTTTTAGACAAAGAAACAGTAAATTTGTGAAGAACTGACAAGATAACATGCTTTGGGCTTGGGGTAGCAAATTAGCAAAGAAGTAGCAAGGTTTGTTCATACAGCCATCTTGGCCCCAAATTTCCTGTCTTTGGTGAAATGGATGCCTTCTACCCTCCTGTTACAGTGAGAGTACATTTCGCATGAGAGATTTGCTGTTTTCAGGGGGACAAAGAAGGGTCAAAGTGTCCTTGTGCCAGCTGTTTCTTAAGTAACTTTAATTCAAAGTTATATGTCAAAGTGGTATATTTTGGGGTGGCATATTCTGCTCCCCTTTAATTACTTTCCTTCAGGGGATGGCAGGGGTCTATCAGGCAGATTACCTAACTAGTGCCAATCAGGCAATTCTTGATTGACTGGTTAAAGAAGATATTTCTGGGAGAACTGAAACTGTGATTGTCAGTGTGGTGGCATGGGGCTTAGCATAAGCAACCCAATTCAGGGCCTGTTGTGTTATTTTTAACAAATGGAAAAGCACATTGGGATTTTAGGTAACCACAAAGTCAGCGTTAATCTCTTATATGATATGGTGTGGCTTGTTATAGAAGGCAGTGCAGCATTAGATCATGCTAATGGAATTAACAAAGGTTTTAGTGTACTCCTGACTGGTTCAATCACATCTGTGGTATCATGTTGATTTATGAGCACCACGTCTAACAGGGACACTGACAAATGAGGATACATCCACAACAGGACAACCAAGACTGTGAAGGGTATAGAGATGGTTATCTGAGGAATATTTGGAAGCAGATAGAATTTTCAGTTCCGGCTCAGGTCATGATCCCGGCATCCTGGGATCGAGTCCTGCATCGGGCTCCCTGCTCGGCGGGGAGCCTGCTTCTCCCTCTGCCTCTGCTTGCCTCTCTGTCTGCCTGTGCTCGATCTCTCTCTCTACCAAATAAATAAATAAAATCTTAAAAAAAAAAAAAAGAAGACAACCCGAAAGTAGAGCATAGCTTCTTGAATTTGGGGAGCATGGGTAGAGGAGCTAGTATACTTAAGGAAGATGATGGAAGGGAATCAGGAGCAACTATTAAAGGGGAGCTCAGTATGAGGAAGGAAGACCTAAACAGCAGGGTTACTATTTGGTAGCATGGACTGCTTCCCACATTTCCACCATTTCTTAGTCTGGCTGATCAGCTAATAGGAATTATATGTGTCTCACCTACTATTGGTAGAGATGCACTGTAACAATAGCTTAAACAGTGGAGAAATGCATTTCTCATGTGAAAATCCAGAAACAGGTAGGTCAGGGCTCATTAGGCTGTTCTGCTTCACAAAGTCCTCGGTCCCTCTTCATCGTGTTGTTCTGCTATGCTGACCTCAATTCTCGCTGTCAGTACATGGCCCGGTATGTGTGCTCCAACTCCAGCTGCCACATCTATGACCTAGCCCCCAGCAAGATGGAGGAAGGCAGAAGGCAAGGGGGACACGTGCCATCAGGGTTTTAAGAAAAATTCTCAGGAATTGTCATAAAGTATCCGCTCTCGGTTTCTTAGCCAGAACTGTGTTGTATGATTCTATCTGCATGTAAAGCTAAGAAATACATTCTTGACTTCAGGCATGCATGTATCTAACTAAAAACCATGAGTTATATTGCTGTGGGAGAAGGGGAGGAAACCTATCAGAGGCAGTCAGCAGTCTTTGCCATAAGGATGTTTTAGAGAGAATTACGGTAGATAAACAAGATAAAGTTTAAGATCCTATAGACTCTTAAGAGTCTATGATCTTGCAATTTATAGACAATAAAGAATCTCTTCTATCAAACAGCTGGAATTGGTTTTCAAGGGCTATTTGGAAGTTCATTTCCTTGTAACTCCAAAATGATACAAGTGACCAATGTATACAATACACATCTTTCTACAAAAAAATCATTTCTCTTCTGTTGCCATAGTAATTGCATGTCTCTTCTTAAAGCAACATTCTCAGTATTTTGTACTTCTCAACATAGTGGTGTTAATAATAATGTTTATAAAACATTACAAAAATATGCATGCAAAGCACACCAGACTAAGAAAACATAATGGTAGCCTAGATTAAAAGTACAAATGTCATCTGTTGGTGGCATTCTTCATTGCTATGCTTCTGTTGTGCCTGGGAGCTTTATTGCTATCTATGGGAGGTTGTAAGTAGAGAAGTTTCTTGACTACAGGGAGGTGAACAAGCATTGTAAG
This sequence comes from Taxidea taxus jeffersonii, assembly GCA_003697995.1. Classification (NCBI taxonomy): domain Eukaryota; kingdom Metazoa; phylum Chordata; class Mammalia; order Carnivora; family Mustelidae; genus Taxidea; species Taxidea taxus. The sequence goes on along the minus strand of ML098255.1, from coordinate 43,603 downwards.
TTAGGAAAAATGAATTCATATAAGTTAATGGACCATTTTTTCTTCCCTAGTAATTCTGTATTTCTTATTCTGCATTTAAAGCACCCATACCCTTACATAGGGAATTTCATAGAACTATTGATTGGTTAATATTGTTTGTTATATGGCCCCTATTAGTCTAAACTTTCTAAATGTAATGTAGATCAAGATCAGAGGAAGGCCATACTAGCCACTCCTTCCTCCATTCCTTTCCAACTGAGAGAAGGGAACGTGGCAAAGTAAAGATGGCAGGAGGCCAAGGGGCAGGATATAGAATTTGCAGGAACCCTTACCCAACACATGTGAAAACACAATCATAGAAGGAAGATTATACTGTAAGAATCAGACTTCTGCATTGTGAAATGAGAAAATTCTTAAATCTAGCTATATTGCTTCTCCCTGTGGAGCTCTTCCAAGCACAAAGTTCCATTACATAATGAAAAACTCATTAAATACTCTGCAACTCTGTATCTCACTAGAAGCACAATGTAGTGAACCCTGCTTCTCAGTAACCTTTTATATTATGCCTACTGGTGCTGAGTTCTATAGTAAAAGTGTGGTGTGTGTGCATTTTGGAGTCACAGAGTGCAAGGTTGAAATTCACAATTATAGCATTCGATGAATCAGGTCATAACATGTATACTTTTCTCTAATCCTGTTTTAAAGGTTAAAGATTCATACCAGTTGAAAAACGACTTAAGAACTTGAAATCATCCAGTGCCAAGAATGACTTAGACTGAGTTTTGGTTTGTTTGTTTGTTTTTAAAGATTTTATTTATTTACTTGTTAGAGAGAGAGAGAGAGAGAGAGTGAGCACAGGCAGAGGCAGAGGGAGAAGCAGGCTCCCTGCCAAGCAAGGAGCCCAATGTGGGACTCCATCCCAGGACGCTGGGATCATGACCTGAGCCGAAGGCAGCCGCTTAACCATCTGAGCCACCCAGGCATCCCTGTTTGTTTTTTTTTTTAATCAGAAAATTTCACCAATATTCTCAGGGACCCAGGACCCACCATAAGTTTTGTTTACTTCATTGAGAGAGCTTGTTTTATTTGTTGCTATGTAGAAGATTGCATTGTATTAAGATTGTTTGAGGAGTTGGGGAAATATGAAATATTCCAGTACTTATTGAAGTAGTCCTCCTTCTTTTTGGATTGCACTTGAGAGTTCACTGAGCACCTTCAAATGATCATCTTAGCAAATTGCTCCAATAGTCCTGAGAGACTTGGAAGTTGTAAGAAGAACCTCCATTCCCCTCTCCGGAGAGTAGGGGGAATCCCCAGTGTAGTAAAGGAGGGTGTGTTGTGTTGGTTGTGTTGAGGAGGAAGCATTGAAGCTGCTGGATATGACTTAGGGAAATGAGCCAATTCACCTGAGCAAAAATGCTGTGATCCTGCATACCATGGGAGCCCTTTCTAGGATGGAGACTCCTAGCTTCTAGAAATGGCCATGAGATCACCTGGGGGAAGTCAATTCAAAGAGCACTGGGCTCGATGTTTTTGTCCAGAAGGATAACCTTAAGGAGCCAAAGTCAAAAGTACAAAGAAAAAGAATTCAATTCTCCAAGCTTGCAGTAGAGAGGGAAGCCTAACAGCAAAAACATGCCTCAGATGATTTGTGGTGTTTCAAACTGCCCGCTTGGTTCCTAAGTGGATAACATGACCTTGATGCTATTGTAGTATCCTTGCGCGCCATGTTGTTTGATTCTTATCCATACCTACTAACTCTGGCCATACTTCTTATAAATGACTGTCCCTACTAATGGGGCTGCTGGGTGATAGAGCAGGATGGCTCTAGTTCTCGTACTGGAGAAGCCATTCCAAAGCTGATCCTGTAGGGATGCCTTCTCTCATGTATGCAGGATGGCAAGGGATGCTATTACTGTGACATAGAAAGATGTTGGACCACTTTAGGTTTTCTTTTTTAGCATTTGATTCATTATATCTAGTTTTATGCTGTTTTGAAATTGAGTGACTTTTTATAGGGTCTATCTTCTGGTTATATGTTCTGTGCATAAGAAAGTCAAGAGAAAAAAAGCAAGGGTCATGGAACTAATTGCAAATGCATTCTTAAGGTCAATAAAATGATACAGCTAAAGACCTGTGCTGTGCATGGAGCAATAATTTATAAGTAAAATCAAGTATCACAAGTAAAATGTAGGTGAAACTTGAAAACCTTTCTTTTCTATAATGTCCATAGTATTCAAGGGATAACTTTTAATTTCATCAGTGGAGTTTCAAAATTTCCAAGTATTGTATTTATTGATGATAGCATGTATGGAATTTTCTGAAGAGCATGCTATCTTCTCTTAATGGTTATGCTATAATGAAAGATTGTGTAAAGCTTCTAGAGATGAACCTGATTTAGATGAAGGTGCCTGAAGTGTACCTTCCTAAATGCAGTACAGAGACCTCAGGCCCCACTTCTGTCCACTCTTGTCCTTCACATGCCACACGTCTCAACTCTCTGTTTTTGAAGAGACAGTATAGGAACTGAGGCTCTTTAATCCCATGGATTGACTTCTAATCCCATTCCACTCCTTTGATAGATCTATGATCTTGACTCCTTGTGCCTCAGTTTCCTTATCTATAGAATGGAATTAATGAAAATTGCCTTCATGAGGCTTTTGGCAGATTAAATTTCATAACTCATAAAGGATTCTTGGGGTCAGAAGTAGCACATGTCATCTGTTATCATTACTGTTGATATTAGTCTTATTTCCTCCACATGGAACATTAATTCCATAAACTGTGCATGCCAAGACTACAAAAAAAAAGGAAGTATCTATGTGAGGTGATATGTTAATTAGCTTGATTGTGAACATTACACAGTATGTAAATTATGAAATCCTTTAAACACATTAAATAAATACAATTTGTGTCAATTATACCTCAATGTGACTAAAATAAAGAAAGCTCCCCACTCCATTGAAGAACCTTCCCTGATTCTTCCAGACAAAAATAACCAATTCTCATCTTCACACTGACTACTTTGCTGTTTTTATTTCATCCTCAAGTATACTCTTGTGTTAACATTAAGATCTATGTGGAAAAACGTGGGTAATTTCCATGGCATTGCACTTAGTAGATATGGTAAATGTGTATTCAATGACTGTGGATAATCGATAGTAGGCTCTCATTTAGTATTAATATGTTTGAGGTCTCAGGAGCTCCTGTTGATTATGATTTCACCATATTTCACATCTTCTGGAAGTCTGAAAGCTGCAACTGACATACTTTTTTTAATGTAGTAATTGATGACCACTTCTAGCTGTTAAATCTTCCCTACGTATAGAACCTCTGTATCTTTTTTCATTCCCCTCTTTTGTTTTGGCTTTAATACTCCTTGAAGCATGACATCTATTGGAATTTTCAGTTCTGAGTAGTACTTTCAAGAACTTGTATAGAATGATTGCAGAGTCCTTAGGAAATTGTCCTGCAATGCTTTTAACATACAGTTTATCATTGTGATCTCTTAACTTTAAAAAAAAAAAATTTTCAGAAGGGCACTTAAATCCATGGGTGGAAACCTGTTTATATCCACTATTGCTGATAATTTGCTATTCTGAATTTTGATTAAGCAAATGATCTGGAAACAAGTTTTATAATATTAGAGTTTTTCTGCTTTCTGAATTTAATAGCTTTTAGTAATTTCAGTCAGTGTAGTCTCTGATTTCTTGTGAATTACAGATGGATGTCAATGAAATGTATTGATGGTGGGCAAATGTCCCATGAAAGTGATTCTTTAAAAGTTGAGTTTTTTTAGGGGTGCCTACGTGGCTCAGTCAGTTAAGTGCCCCACTCTTGATTTCAGCTCAGGAAGTGATCTCACCGTCTTGAGATCAAGCCCAGTGTCTGGCTCTGCACTGTCCGTGGAACCTGCTTAAGATTCTCTCTCTTCCCTCTGTCCCCCACCAAAAAAAGTTACGTTTGTTTTTAACTATTTCACCTTTTTATTTTTCTGGAAATTAAAATTCTAATACAAGAGCAATGGGGTACTCGCAAATATGCACTGAAAATTTTCTTACAAGCATATTGACCATTGCCCTCAGGCACTGATAGTCAATCAGATAAATAGCATGCTGCTGCCCTTTCATTTTAAGCCTTCTTACTCTGTTCTGATCACTCACTAATTATGTCTGATTTTTCTGCGTCCATCCCATACTAATGGTGATACACACCATTTTGACTATCACTTATATTATATCTATATATATTATATCATATATAATATATATTATATTAATATATAATATATATTATATTATATATCTATCATATTATTTTTCTTGTCATGTGATACAATTGGAATTGCTGCCTATTTCTTAAATATGACCGAGGTGTTAATTTAAATCAGTGTCTTGATTCTGTGGTCACTGTTTCCCAGAACTCTCAGGGTTTCTAAGCTTGGTGGTTATTCTTCCAGGAATAGGGCTCAGAGTCTCCGGGAGCAGGCATTTCTCTCCACTTGACATTATTTCACCCCCTCCATTTTCCTTACTATTAGAAAGTATATTTCATTGGTGTTTTGCCAAGAATCCTGCTCTGTTTCATAATAATTTTCTGTTCTCACTCTCTGCACTGAGAAATACCTCTTCCATGCATCACTTGCATAAACGGCAATTTGAAAGCATTTTACCGCAGCTGGATACTTTTCATTGATTCTTCTCATCTGAAGATCATTCATTAGAATTCTCTCTTCTCATTTTTTCTTACATCCATGTCTCTTTTTCTCCTGTATAAATGATGCTTTTTTGCATTTTTCTATATTTAAATGTAAATTGCTGACTGAAGTTATTCTCTGACTTCATCCCGTGGTCTTAATGAAATCACAAATTAAAATTTTACTACTTTTTTTTAACCTGTTTTCTGACTTGTAATCCCAATGAAGTTTACAATTCTTAGACTCAGCCTCCTGGTGACTGATTTCTACCAATCTCTTTCAGACATCTGTGCAGTGTTATGGATTATATCATTGCATTTTGTCCACATTTGAATTTGCAAAATGTAGCCTACAGAATATATATTGACTAATAAAGAAATGCATCCACATGGTGAATGGTTGTAGAGGGAGGAAATATATATTGGTATGCAGCATGCACCCACATAAATGTAATATTGAAAAGAGCAGTTAGCCATGTCAGAGTTGAAAATGAAGGTTGTAGCTAGAAAAGATAGAAAGTCTACAATGTATAAATTGTCTTTCTCCCAAATTCATTGACATTTAAGGCCTAAAAAATGCAATGTCATATATACAAGCCTTAATTATTATATTGCATTGGTGTGTGTTTCTGTGTTCAGCTATGCAACTCTAAGATTTCCATACCCCAGAATTGTTTGCAAAACCACCTGAGCATTTCTTCCCTTAAAGTTAACTTTGAAAGGGGAACAGAGAGAGAGGAAGGGCAGCAGGAGGGAGAGAGACATAACACTCTGCCTACGTATGTTATGAAAAAATGAAGGAATAAAGGAGGAAGGGAAAGAAAGGGAAAGATCCAGTGACCCATCATTCATCATCCTAAACTGTCACATAAAATAGTATGCTGAAACTACCTAAAATTTTCATGGTATGATCTTTGAAAGAACTATGCCCCCTCCCACCCCCAGACTGTTGGGAGTAAATATTTATCCATGTCTCATCAGTTCTATGCCAACCTTCTTTATACATTTTTCATAAGATCCTTGAAGAATCAAATAGAAAGCTATTTTAGAAGGGAGGCAATGCTTCCAAAATACAAATTTTAGGAATACAAAGATAGATGGAATCACAAAAGATGACCTCCCAGGATATTATACCCTACAAATAGATTTCTTTTTAATCAACACCCTTTTAATAGCTTCCCATTTTCTTAGAGGTATGCTTGATTCTGATTTTTCTAACAATCTTGCCTTTTTGTGTCCAGTATAAGAAACCTAGGATGTCTATACACTGAATAAATGTAACTGAAAAGAAGCACCTTGATATCCCATCTTGAAGTCTCTGTTTCTTAAATATCCAAAGAGGTAGTTTTTATTTGTGTGCATAACACTAGAATTTATTTTTATGCTATTGGTATTCTTTCAGGACAGATATAACATCATAGATGAGCCAGGTATATCTTTTTCTTAGGTATCTTTAAAATGAGTATGTAATCTGGGAACCTGTTCTGAGACTCCATTCTCCCATCAGAAATGTTCTTCTCTTCTTGTCAAGTTCAGTGTTGGCATCCTAAAAACAAACCATGTTCAAGTAACAGCGTTGTTGTTCTGTGACACTTTTTAGATATGGTGAAGATTATAAAATGCTTGTGTTTCTCATTATGATTATAGTTATGTTCATTGGCTCCCATTCATTTCTGTGCTTGATGTAAAAGCTTTCCGAACTTACCTTCTTAAAATCCTGAAACTAGTTCTCCTGTCTTTTACCAGGGATATTAATGTTTATTTTCCTCTTAAATTTCACTAGGTGGTCTCCTGGGTTATTGATGCCTTTTTTCGTGCTTTCTTAGGCTACCCACATATTCGTAGTGACCTGATTATTCATATCCTCTTCGATTTTGGCACTTGTACTTCTGCATCTTTCTTCATTGGCCATTTTTCCTTCTTTGGAACCAGAAACTATCCTTCATGTTAGTCACTCTTTATACTGTTTTTCCCCCTGTGCATTTTCTGATCTTTCTGAGTCACTAAAATGTCCTTCAGCCCTTTGATAATGGGCATTAAGTTGCTTGGACCTTGAAAACACATCCTCTTTGATCCTCATGTATGTAGAGCACTGTGTACACTTGGGAGCATCCTCTATACAATTCTTCTGTGCACTCTTTCTCCCAAGAAACCTATTCTGGGTTCTTTCTCTTGGCATTTCCTAGAACTTTCCTTCACTCTTCCCTGACTCAAAATGTTACTACTAGAAGACAACTTAGGGACCATCTCATTCAACCTCCTCACTTTCTACTTTAAGAAACTGAAGTCATGATACATTAAATTTCTTGCCTGTGGTAACACAACTATTTGTACATCCAAAGGTCTTAAGAATCTTGCCCCTACTCCACACTTTACCAGCCTGTTTATCCTCTCAAACCAGCCCTATACCTGACTACCTTACTTCTGTTCTCTAAGTCCTCCAAACTCAGTCTTGAGTCCTTCTTCCATGAATGCATCCATCCTAAAAACCCAATGAGCTGGAAAACTCATTTGGTGATAAAGGTACAGTGTCTTTCCCACCACAACCTAGGTGCCCAGGCTATGGCTGAACACTGCATGCTTGTGTCTCACTCTGGTCTTGCGCTAGTCCCAGGTCATGCTACTTAGGTCAAGGTTACACCTTGCCACTGTGGAACATGCTACAGAACCTCTCTGCACCTATTTTTTTAGTTATAAAATGAGCCCAGAGGCTGTTTATGAGGACCATATGAGATGATACATGAGCCTTGTGTAGCACGGTGGCTGGCCCATAGTAGGTTCTCAGGAAATCTTAGTTTAGGGGAAGCAGTGGGGCACTGTAGCAAGACAGAGGTGACAGGGGTCTGCAAACTATGTATCTTGGGTCAAATCCAACATGGAGGCTGGGTGGGGTATAGCAGAGGAGCCAAAATAGCTTTTACTTTCCTAAAAAGGTAGCAAAAAAAATTAAGAACGTGCCATGGGGATCTTTGTGGTCCTCAAAATCCAAAAGAATTCCTTTCTGGCCTTTTACAGAAAAACTTTGTCAGTCTCTGTTTAGATTCAGACTGCCAGGTATTCCTCCCACTTATACACTGTATGACCTTGGGCAAATGACAACCACTCCAAGTGTTGATTTCCCCAACCGTGACTAGTACCTCTGTTTACAGAGTTGTTAGGAGAATTGAATGAGATCATTTACATGAAGTGCTTAGCACAGTTGCTGGAATCCTGTTTAATAAATGTTAGCTAGCATTATGATGACTCATTGTTGCTAGGTAAGTAGATAGAAGTGCACCTTTAACAGTGACTTTTTCTTGAAATTTTTTGAGCAAGGTTTTCCTATTGTTCTATTAAATAAACACCCCACACTCTGGCATTCAGAATTTCCAACGATACCAAACAACTCTTTCGAAAATCACTGAGACTTTTAAAGTAACAGAAAACCTTAGAAATAACTAATACAAAGTCATACTACAGGTAGGGAAACTAAGGGCCGGGAAAATGGCTCCTTCTAGCATGAGTAATGAGACTGTCTCTTTGCAGGTAATATGATGTGCATCATGCTTCTGCCATGCAGTCTTCGATTTAAAGGGATTTAGGAATCGTTCATCTCCCTTCTAAGGCAGTACTCCCTTCATAAAAACCCTGCCATCAAAATCCAGTTTGAACACATTAGTAATGATAAAATCACCTTTTTCCCACAGAGCAGCTCTGGTTGTTTCAAAGTCTTCATATTAACTGGAAATTGACTTCCTGAAATTTCGATGTATTGATCCATTTCTGCCCACTGGACCCAAAGAGAATGGTCACTTTCCTAGGTCTCAAATATTTTTGTCACATCGTCTTCTCCAAGTGTCCTCTTTTCATGCTAATGTGAACCAGTTGGGCTTTATTTTTCTTTTTTCTTCTTTTGAAAGTATAGTTTACACACAATGGTAGAATAGCTTTAAGTGGACAACAAGTCCATACGTTCTGCTCTGTTCACAAGTATAGTCACTATGTGTCACTATACATGTCATCAGTGCTGTTCCCTGTGCTATGCCCTCCATCCCGGCAACTTAACTCATTCCATAACTGGAAGCCATTTTGCCCAACCCCCACCCCTGTTCTGGCAATCTTGTTTGCTCTCTGTATTTATGGTCTGTTTCTGCTTTTGTTTGTTGGCTTTGTTTTTTAAATTCCACTATAAGTAAAGTCAGGCAGTATTTGTCTTTCTCTGTATGACTTTTGTCACTTAACCTAATACCTGCTAGGTCCATCTCTGTTGTCACAAATGCAAAGATCTCAGTCGTTTTTATGGCTGAGTAATATTCCTCTGTGTGTGTGTGTGTGTGTGTGTGTGTGTGTGTGTGTGTATGTGTGTGTATGTGTGTGCATCATACACAAATCACATCTCCTTCATCCATTCCTCTATTGATGGACATTTAGGTTGTTTCTATATCTTGGCTACTATAAATAATGTTGCAATGAACATAGGGGTAACTATATCTTTTCAAGGTAGTGTTTTTGTTTTCTTTGGGTAAATACCCAGAAGTGGGATTACTAGATTGTATGATGTTTCTATTTTTAATTTTTTGAGGAACCTCTGCAAGTTTTTCCACAGTGGTAGCACTAGTTTATGCTCCTACTAACAGTGCACAAGGGATCCTTTTTCTCCACATCCTCACCAACACTTGTTAGTCCTTGTCTTTTTGATACTGGCCATTCTGACAGGTGTGAAGTGATATCTCATTGTGGTTATGATTTGCATTTCTCCGATGTTTAGTGATATTAAGCATCTTTCAATGTGTCTTTTGGCCATCTGTATGTCTTTGGAAAACTGTCTCTTCTGGTTATTTAATCAAGATTGTTTTGTTTTTTGGCATTGAGTGAGTTGGAGGAGTTCTTAATATATTTTGGATATTAACCCCTTATCAGATATATCATTTGCAAATATCTTCTCCCACTCAGTAGGGTTGCCCATTCGTTCTGCTGATGGTTTCCTTTGCTGTGCAAAAGCTTTTTATTCTGGTGTAGTCCCCAGCTGGGTTCTTGTTTTTGTTATTGTTGTTCTTGTTCTTGTTCTTGTTTATTGTCCTGCTAAGGTGAAAAGATAAGAAAAGCTTGGTTCTCCCATCATTGGTTATATACCCCACTATCAGGACTTGAGTTCAGAGTATGCACTCTAAATAAATACTTTGGTAAATTAATTCAATGGAGTTGAGTTTTTCCTGTCCCTTCATTATTCCTCATAATACCTGCTATCCAGATGGTTCCCTTCCTCTTGGTCTAATAGGAGCTCTCCAGAACGGATAACATTCCAGTTATGGCCTGACCAATGGAAATGATAGTGTTTCCTACCTACCATATCTCAGTCAAACCTGTTTTGCATCCCACATTTATATTCTTTACTGACAATATCACTGCTGATTAGAAAATCTGGCCTCACATTTGGTTCTTCTATGTCACCTTCTGCTTTTTATTTGGTCACCAAATCCTGTTGATAGGCTCTCATTAAAGAAATCACTCAAGCCCAACCCTTGCCAACCACTCTGCCTTGCTCAGCCCTATCTGTGGTTGTTATCAGGCCTTTTCGTGCTTAGCCTCTCTTTCCCCAGAGTCCTGTCCATCCATATCACTACTACTAGTTCACGTGCTAAACCACAGATCTCTCTTGTTTTGTTTTTTTGTTTTTTTTAAAAAACCTTCCATAACTATCACTGTCCTTGCCCAGCAGGTTGGTGACCCCAGCTTTTCAAGATGGGGCTCCAAAGCAGATTGGTCTAGCTTCCTGCTGTGCTCCTTCCACAGCTCCCCCGCCCCTTGTCTGCTCTTTGGCCTCTGGCTCTCTCATCATTTCTTTCTGCTGTCCCATGCCTTTCTTATACCTGGAGGGTACTTCTAAACCCGAAAATCCCTATTCTTCATTCAGAAATCTGGGGCACTTTCAGGGGCTCACCTTGCAGGGTCTGGGTTCAAATTCTAGTTTTGTTATTTATCGGCTTTGGAACTTGAATCAGATTATGTTCTGTGTCTCCCTTACCTCATCAGTAAAAAGTGGATAATGCAACAGTGCCCCTATCCTAAGGTTGTGGTAAGGATTAAAGGAGGTAAAACCTAGAACCCACATGCACATACCACAATATATATTGTATTCATTGTACATAAATGCTCGGTATTAGCTATATTTTTTTGGGACTCTTAGTATATAACTCAAATTATGTTTCCTTTTCCCTAGGCAGAGGACTCTTCAAATGCTTCTTTTTATGTGTTTACCCATTATTTTGTTGACACATTCTTGTTATAACAACAACCATCATGAGGGGAGCTGCTGTCTTCATTCATAAAATAAATCCCCTGTTCCCTGAGCCTGAAATGAGAAAAGGAAACATTACATGAGGTGGGATGGAGAACTGGACTGGCTGTCCCCATGCTTGTCCCCACATCTCTCATTTTTCTTGGCAAGCTCTCACTAACTATTCATGTCAGACCCCCATGTCAGCTTCATGATTTTGTATCCTATTTCTTTTGTTCCTAAAAGAGCCACCCTGTTTTCTTTCTCTCCATCCCTGTCTGTTGCAGATAGCTACTCCCTCTAAGACAGAACCACATCTGCATTTTGCTTAACCCACATTTCTCAGTTGCACAGCATTTATGAAGGAGACAGTGGAACCCAAGAAAGATGCAACAGTTAAAGAGATTAACTGGCCAGTTTTTAAGAGCACCGTCCATAAAGTCCACAAGTGAGTGAGGCTTCCTGGTCAGAAAGCAATTCAATCACCATAAAGGATCATTTCAAGCCTGATCTCATTCTCCCCTGGGACTGAGAGTCGAAAGCCTGTCCCTCTGACAATTGTGTTATCAGCGGATATGCCCGCTGCACTGAGGACTGGTCATGGGGCCAAGGCAGACATAGCCCATCTGAAATTTTGAGTCATCCCTCAGACATCATTTGAAACTCTCATTTAATGAGACTAAATTAAAATATGAGTGATTGAGACTCCCCCTCCCCCAGCTCATCTCTCTGGCATCAGCAAGGAAATCAAATGCTAATAGCCAGTGACCTCCTAATTCTACTCAACCGCCCTTACTATGTGAAAACAGTCATTAACTTTGTCTAAATGCTGCAAATAAAGTAGCCCCATCAGAGCTGAAGTCCCGACATTATGCACGTGAGTTAACCAGGGGGAAATAACAATTTTCATAGGATAAGCCCTAAATCTACTTTATTCTCTGAGGAAGGTTTTCTCTCGTTAAGGCAGTCACATAAACGTACATTACCTGCCTGACCCAGGGACTGCACCCCTTGGCTGTACTGTCACTGGCCCCAAAACCCTCCAAGTGCCCAACACAGACTCTCTGTTGTGTAGGTTACGGTAGACTTTAGGTCTTCTAACTCTTCGGCACCCTGGAGGTCACTGCAGGAAATCATGTGGTCCTTGAATCATTTTCTTTAGAAATGCATGTGTAACTATACACATGCCCATGAGTTATTTAACCAGAGGAAGAAGACATTTCTATTATTGACCTTTTTCAGTCTCTGAGGAGAATTTGTAAGTCCTGCCTGCAGCCCAGGACTGGAAGCAAAAAAAAAAGGGCACAGACATAATAGCATTTTATTTTACTTCTACATTATGGACATACAAAACAACAACCCTAGAATATCCTTTCTCTCAGTAGAAGTGACTTCTGGGTAAGATCAATCTTTAGCATTCTCAGTACAAGTGCACACATTTTTATGTATGCAAATAGAATCCCCCTCTTCAGAAGCCAAGAGCCCTGTGTCAGAGTGTTACCTATATCCAGAAGGCAATGTCCTTCATTGCTGAATAACTAGCAGCTCCAAGGTTGGCTGCGGTCCATGACTAGTGAACAGAAAGAGGAAAAGAGTAGAGGTCAGGTACTCAGTTCATCAGGCTGTGTCTTCAGTTCCTCCCAAACCATATCCCCTTAAAATTCCTCAATGTTCAGAAGGACTTGTGTTTTTCGTCTGTTCTCTGCATCCCCCTTTTATTGGTGGAGTTTTGTATCAGTTAGGATCACAGGCACTTGAAGGAACCAAAAAGTGTATACCTCTAGTGGCTGAAATAGAGCTTTATTTGTCTCCAATATTAAGGGATCTGAAGGTAAGGTGTTATAGGCTCAACAATATGGTATCTTGAGAGTTTCGTGGGCTTTTCCTCATGATTATCACCTCATGGTCATGAGATGGCTGCTGTACCACCACCTACCATTTCCACAGGATGAAAAAGGGTAAAAAGGGTGAATCAGTTTTGAATTATGAAGCCCAAGATTTCCCAGAAACCTTTCCTGGAAGACTTAACTTTATACATCACTGGAGAGAACTGCATCACATGTGACAGTTCCCAATGGGAAGATGGCAGGAGAGAAGTGGTTGGAGATGGGGATCCGGGTAACTAACTAGCAATAGCTGCTAGTCTTCAGCTGCAAACATCAGCAATTAACTGGCTAGCTCACGTCAGAGAAAATAGAGGGGAATGGGAGGTGGGGGCTATTTATTAAAAAGATGTTCATAGAAATGAAGGAAGTGAATTAGAAATGAGCTCTTGGGATAGGATATGAACTGGCAGCGTTCCAAGATCTCAGAAGCGGGAACACCTGCATCATCTTTTTGAGTCTTATCTTTTGAATGCTTAGCTCCAAACTGCTTCTGACCTTGTATCATTTCCTCCTCTGTCAGTTTCCTTGAGGTAGCCTAGTTTGGGGTCCTGGTACTGACCCTTGGTGGAATTCAGGAAGACAGAGGGGCACTGTGATTGGCAGCTCTACTAGGACCACAAGGAATATGGCAGGGAGAGGCTTTGGGGGGCAGAGAGTAGTTCCCCAAAGGAAAAAATATCCTAGGCACTTAGCAGAAGCACGGGATACTGGCTGGGCAAAGACTGCTTATGTTCCCCTCACCCAAACTAAGTCTCTGCTTGTGCTCACTCTCTGTCTCTGTCACTGTGTTTCTCTCATTTGTTGGAAAGATTGAAACTAAGACACTAAATCAGAGACATTTGTTTTGATCTTTATGAGGCCATCAAAAATCAATAAAGTGAAAGAAAAATAGAGTACCAATTTAATTTTAGAGGAAAATACACTATTTTAAAAAATGTATCCTATTGATCCCCAGGTTTCAAAATGATTATTAAGGTAGTATTTTAAGAACCTGAATTGATTGGGATGCCTGGGTGGCTCAGTCAGTTAAGCAGCTGACTTCAGCTCAAGTCATGATCCCAGGGTTCTGGGATTGAGTCACACATCGGGGTCCTTCCTCAGTGGGGAGCCTGCTTCTACCTCTGCCTGCACTCCCCCTGCTAGTGTGCTCGCTCGCTATCAATCTCTCTCTATCTCTTCTGACAAATAAATAAATAAATAAAATCTTAAAGAAAATGAACCTGAATTGATTATTTGATAGACAAATTTTAAATGCTGTTATCAGAGGTGCAAGAGTGAATGTTAGATATCCAGGATCCTATTTTTGTAAGTTCTTTCTCCAAAGTGATCCCAGACCCGAAGGGCAGAGATTCTAGGATGCATAAACCTTTTCTTTCTTTTTTTTTTTTTAGATTTTATTTATTTATTTATTTATTTGACAGAGAGAGACGACAAGTAGGCAGAGAGGCAGGCAGAGAGAGACGGGGAAGCAGGCTCCCTGCTGAGCAGAGAGCCCCATGCGGGGCTTGATCCCAGGACCCTGAGATCATGACCCAAGCCAAAGGCAGAGGCTTAACCCACTGAGCCATCCAGGTGCCCCAGAAACCTTTTCAACCTTTTCATCAGTGCTCTGGTCACATATTAATCCTTATGTCACCACCTTCATATCTCAAGATTTTTCAAATAGATTTCTCCTTTTTTAAGTTGCATACAAATGCAATAATCTTACATTTTTTAAATGAATATCATGTGACACCTGGGTGGCTCATTCAGTGAAGGGTCCAACTCTTGGTTTCAGCTCAGGTCATGATCTCAGTGTCATGGGATCAAGCTCTGCATCATTGGGCTCAATGCAATCTGCTTAAAATTCTCTCCCCCTCTCTTCCTCCCTCTGCTTGCTTCCTCTCTCTCTCTCTATCAAAATAATAAAATCTAAAAAATAAGTAAAATAAAATGAATAACATATGTCATGAGAAGACCATTGTAATATTACCAAGAACAAGAATTAGCCAATATTGGTACAGCTTTAAAATTAAGGGAAAAAAAAGAGTGAGCAACCAGGTCTTGGCTCTCCCCTGTCCAGCTGGAATTATCGTAAGACCTCAATTTCTTAATATGTAAAATAGTGACAGTATCTACTCAAAAGGCTTTTTGGAAAGAATCATTTAGATAACAACAGCACTGCTTAATGCACATAAACTGAAGACCCCCTTTTGACCAGATAAGAGCCCTGATTTTTTCCTTTGCTTTGTTTCTATGTTTTTAAGCTTCCTCGGTAATTTTCCATTGAGCTTGAGGATCGTTATCTTGGGCTTAAATCCTAACTTCACCACTTTCTGACAAGTTACTTTACTCTGTACTTTCATTTCATCATCAGTTCAATGATGATAATAACAGGACTCACTCAGAGCTGTCTGAGCATTAGAGGAGGTAATGTATGTAGATCACCTGGTAGAGTACCCAGTATATACTCCTTCAATAAAGTGTAGTTTTTGATCATAATACTATTAATATAATAATGATGATGATGTAGTCTCTTGGTAAGTGCTTTGCTAACCAGACCATGCTATGGAATATTTGATTTTTTTAAAGTGAGGCTAGGATTTTGAATAAATATTTTAAGTAGAATCATTTAGGTATATTGATTTTTAAATGCCTTCCAGGTTTGTTTTTTTGTTTGTTTTATTTTTTTTGGAGGGAATTGCTTTTCCTTCAAAAGGAAGGAAGTGCTTTCTGAAGCACTTGTTTTTCCACATAAAAATTTCAGAACAGTGGTATGGGGGATGACCACAGGATATGGCTAAAGGAGATATCACCCTATTCTCATCCAGCTTTTGTTCACAGACCTCTTCCTTTCCTAACATTTTTATAATTTCTTAACATTTTCCTCACATCTTTTATTCCTTCCACTAAATGAGTAGCTCACCGTACATTTTCGTTTGCTTCTTTTGAGTTTCCAATTCTTGGCATGACACTCATTCTCCTCTGTTTGTATGAAGGCTTTTGTGATGCATCTGAGGAATCTAAGTATGAATCTTTGAAATAACGAAAATACCACTCAACCATAAGACCTAGATTACAGGAGCCTAATAGTGGATTACTGCTTTATTACGTACAGCCATCTTATACTTTAGTCTTCAAGTTTTAATTGTGGGCTGATGTTTTTTATCCTTTTTCTCCAGCACACATAAACGCACACATTTCACACTTCAGTCCAATAAATAGGGAGCTGTAAAGATTTCTAGAGTACCCGGATGTGGGATTAGGAGACCCAGTCTTGACCTCAGCGTCAAGGGTAGCTGTAGTTTTAGGAGACCGCTACCTATATTATTGTAACAGCAGGAACAGTATTTGTCAGTTTGGAAACTTTCAAGTAATGGAATATATAATAAAAACTTAAACAGTAGATATTAATTTTTGTCATATAATCAGAGCATGAAAGAAAGGTGTTCCCAGAGTTGGTTCAGCAGCTCAACATTATCATTAAGGACCCAGTTTCTTACCAACTTTTCATTCTGCTGCCTTAGCCTTTGCCTTTACTATTTGAGCTTGCCACTTCCATGTTTGTAAAATGGCTGCCACATTCCAGGAAATGCATCATGACAGGACAGAAAGAATGGCAGTTCTCTTCATGCAGTGAATAAAAATCTTGGCTGGGACTAAGACAGAGGCAGTTGAAAATAGAATTGAATAGATGGGAGAAGAATTTTGGAAGTAAAATCTACGTGGCTTGGAAATGGATTCTATGTCAGACATGAGGGATTCAAGATGGCTCCCAGGTTTTGTTGGCAGAATTTGTTTTAGTATTTTAGTGCAGTGATAAAGATTGTGGAGGAAACAAGTTTGGGGAAGAGCACTAGTTCAGTCTGAGACATGCTCAATTTAAGATGCGTATGAAACATCCAACTAGAAAAGTCATATGCAGTTGTAGCTCAGATAAGAGATAAGTGAGGATGGGTGCCTGGGTGGCTCAGTTGGTTAAGCAACTGCCTTTGGCTCAGGTTGTGATCCTGGAGTCCCAGGATCGAGTCCGGCATAGGGCTCCCTGCTCGGCAGGGTGTCTGCTTCTCCCGCTGACCTCTCTCCTCTCACTCTTTCTCTCTCTCTCAAATAAATAAATAAAATCTTTTAAAAAAAAGAGATAAGTGATGGGAGGTATAAATAAGGAAAATGCTGATACATATGGACTTGAGAGTGTTGATGATGGAGATCATGTAGCATGTGAGAATAGAAGAGGACCTAGGAACAAACTCTGATAAATGCCCAGAAAAAGAAGTCAGATAGAAGAAGAGTCAAATCAAAAGAATAGGACATCTCTGAAGTAATAAACATGAATAAATATGTGAGCAGTGGGTGGCTTTGAGTCTAGGGTTTATTCCCATTTTAAATTACAACTTACTGCAGTCCAGCCAAGGATCCCACAGCCTCCCCACTTATCTGGGGGTATTCAGGGATGCTTCATTAGAAAGCAGTCATTTTTTTTTTATTTTTTATTGAAATTCAATTTAGTTAACAATGAGTGTACTATTAGTTTCGGGGTTAGAATTTAGTGATTCATCCATTGCATATAATACCCAGTGCTCAGTCCATCACATACCCTCCTTAATGCCCATCACCCAGTTACCCCATCCCCCCATCCACCTCCCCTCCAGCAGCCCTCAGTTTGTTTCCTAGAGTTAAAAGTTTGCGTCCCGCTCTGTTTTCCTCTCATTTTATTTTCCTTCCCTTCCCCTATTTTCATCTGTTTTGTTTCTTAAATTCCTCATATGAGTAATTCATATTGTATTTATCTTTCTCTGACAGAAAGCAGTCATTTTTAAAGGCATGTACTTCTATTTGTACATTATCTGAGTGTCATGGGGGCTTGCTCTGAAAGGACACTGGAGCACACACTTGCACAGTGAATTCAACCATTTGTTCCATTGGCTGAGTGAGGGGTCCCTCACACTCTAACCCCATTCTGTTGGTCAGGGGTGTAAGATTTAAGCATTTGAAGATGGGATAGATGGTAGGAAAACAGAATTAAGTGGGTTGAAGAAAAGCCTTTCTATGGTTGATCTTATTGCATATCCCAATAATGTTGTCTTTCCTTTGTGTAATTTATCCATGTTACAGAGTACCTTTACTTGGGCTACTTACCTAGCCCTCCTCATAACCATGTGAGGTAGGCATGTACTAGGATTCCCATTTTACACATTAGGAAATGAAGATGCAGAAATCACAAAGCTAAAAAGAAAATGGAAAAACTGGGATTATAATCCAGTTTTTAAATTTTTTAACCCTTATTGCACTCTATCCGGAATGGTCACTCTTGTTCATCTCACATGTAAATTCTTGTCAACTGGTACCAGCTGCTTGGAATGCTCTATTGTGAAAGAACAGGAGGCAGATGGAGAAAGACTAGAATGTGAGGTCAGAGACTGATAATTAATATCTACTATAGGTATTAAACCAAAAAGAAATGGTGTAAGTACAGTATACTTGTCTGCCATTCCCAAACTGGGGCACGTCTTGTTATTTGTAAAGAAGCCCATTCTCACAAGTTTAAAAGTATCTTTTGAAATCATTTAGTGTAGTAGGATCAAATGGTTTAAAATAGGAATATGCCTGTTACTTGAATCAGCTGCACTTCCCCAGTGATGATGAACAAGTCATTTGGAGCATCTTAAGTTTCAGAATGGAGAGTCTTAAAATGAAATTGTCAAAAAGCCTCTTGGAACTTCTTCCTGGACAGGCAAACTAATTTCCTACTGGAATGCTGAGATTCTGATACCCCAGCCACCTTAGATGCTTTGAATAAAGGAACGGAATGTTGTGCAGCATTCTCTTTCCAGGCTCTTGAATTCTCAGATGCATCGGGGCAACCATTTTCTGTACCTGTTAGTTCTTTCAGTCACTGGGAGACACCTTTCAAAAGAAACTCCAAATACTGTCCAAAGTCCTAAAAACAATCATCTTTGAATTGTCTGCATTCAAATATCCATTACAGGTACCTTGCAATGGACACATGCATTTCTGTCCAGAGTCAACACAAGATGATGTTGTTTCATATTTTTTAACTTTCTATTATGAAATAATATTAGACCTTCAGAATAGTTGCAGAAATAGTACAGACTTACCATATATAACTTACCCAACTTCCCCTGAGGTTGCTGTATTATGTAACCATCGTCTAGTTATCAAAACCAAGAAATAAACAGTGGTACAATACTATGACTATAGGCCTTATTCATATTTTACTGCTATTTTTACTAGTGTCCTTTTTCTATTCCAGGATGCACAAAATGTCTTAGCATTTTTGTCATTTCACAAAATGTCTTGGCATTTTTGAAAAGAGCTGGTCTGTTATTTGTTAGAATGTCCCTCAGTTTTGGCTGATCGAGGTTTTCTCACAGTTACATTAAGGTTAGGGATCTGAAGGAAGAATAACACAAAGGTGATATCTCCTATCCAGTGCATCCTATCAGTGGGTGCCTAATGTCCAAATGTTTGATTGCTCACTTGGTTAAGGTGGTAACTATGGGTTTTCTCCTCTGTGGAGTTACTGTTTTTCCTTTTGTAATTAATAACTACCTGGGGAAGGGATTCCTGGGTGCTCAGTTGGTTAAGTGCCTGCCTTCAGCTCAGGTCATGATCCCAGGGTCCTGGGATTGAGTTCCGCATCAGGATCCCTGCTCAGCATGGAATCTGCTTCTCCCTCTGCCTCCTGCTCCCCTTACTTGCTCTCTCTCTCTCTCTCTCTCTCTCTCTGACAAATAGATAAAATCTTAAGAAAAAATAAAATTAAAAAAAATAACTACCTGGGAGAATATACATTATGTTGTTTTAACCACCAGGAGTAATGGATACAGGACTGAAATGGGAATAAAGAGACCTGGGTTCTACTACTAATACTTAGCTCCATGGCATTGAGCAAGTCCCTTAACCCATTCTGGCTTTCAGTTTCTCTGTCTTCAAAATGAGGGATTAGGCTAGGTAATTTCAGTGATCCTCTTAGCTTAATGATGATATGATTGCCAACTTGGTGTATGCTATGGAGTGCATGTTGATGTTTCCTGTGAAATCTATATGTTGAAATCCTAAACCCCACCGTGATGCTACTTGGAGGTGGGACCATTGGGAAATGGCTTCACCCTCAAGAATAGGATTAGCATGCTTGTAAGAGAGGCCCCAGAGAGTTCCCTTACCCACTTCTGCCATATGAGCTTATAGCAAGAAGTGGCCCTCAGTAGACGCTATCTTGTCAGTGCCTTGCTCTTGGACTTCTCAGCCTCAGGAACTGAGGGAAATATGTTTCTGTTGTTTATGAGCAAATCAGCTTATGGTGCTTTGTTACAGAAGCCCAAAGAGACTAAGATGGTGAGTTCAAGCAGATTATACGTCAGAAACCCTAAAGACTTCTTAGCTTAGAGTTCAAATAGTCATTTAGTCATTCAGGTAATATCTATTTGAGTACCTGTAATACGTCAGGTACTGTTTTAGGTGTTGAGATTAAAATGGCAAACAAAACTAACTCTTGCCCTTGTGGGAGCTTGCATTTCATTAGGGAAGACCCGTGAGAAACCAGTAAACAATCAGTACATAATAGAGTTCAGAGTATGATCATATGACCAAGAAAAAGAAAGCAGGGAAGACTAGAGGGTTCTACCTAAAAGGGGTTGCCGTTTTATATAAGGTGATCAGGGAGGGCTCCTTGTCCCTGGGGTTTTTAGGAGTATCTGGCTAGATCTCCTTCCCATATAAAGAAAGGTATATAAAGGTAGGTAACGAATTAAAGGTGCCGTGAGTACAGTAGTAAAGAATCCAGAAGACCCCAAATGGAAGGCATTTCCTTCAAAAAAAAAAAAAAAAAGAGGCTGAAAAACAGCTATTTTCTACAGACATGGAAAAACCAAGCCTGATCAATATCACCTCTTATTATGAAAAGCAGTAATAAATATCTTCATAGGTCAACTCAAATTAAATCCATAAATATGTCCATGTCCAAGACAGTGACGGTTGCAGACCCCTGTGGATTTATAATATGCAAACCTTTCCTGAAACATAATACTGTTCTGAAACTTTTCGCCTTTCTCATATGACAACCACAGACGTCCTAACTAGAATGTGAGGTGCTCTTCAGAGCACTGACATTATTGATTTTGTTGTTAACAGTGCACACAGAAATGACTGATAAGTCCCTGGCCATCCCTCCCTTCTGCCATCAGAAAGGCTCTGCACTTGATTCATACCGGGCTTCTCAACGAACAGTGGGTGTAGGAACAGAGGAGGAATTGGTCCTGAGGTGAACTCACTCTCTTGAGGTAGATCTGTCTGTGCTACCAAGAACCTGTCCACTAAACCTTAGGAACTTTCATGTAGGCTTCCTGTAGGAATTTTAAGGAGAAATGAGCAATTTGGGGAAAGCCTTATGTTTGATCAGCGGCTCTTTCTTCTCATCAAGACCTGAGTATTCTCAGGGGACTTTTCAAGTCGGCCGTTGTAAGAACAGATTGCTTGAGAATTATTTGAAGTCCTCCAGGTTTCTCTTCAGTTTTTCCAATATAGACATTCTCCAAGACACCGCAGAAAGGATGGGCTCTTTTCCTCACAAGGAGATGACAGATGACAGAAACCGACCCCTTATCATCGACTAGAGGGTTTATCCACTCTGAATTAGATCGCAAGTGGACACTACTCTGCAGCAGCAGGATCTTCTCTGTCGAGGGTGAGAAATGTGCCCATTTCTGTGACCATGAGAACAGAGCTTTCCAGAGGATGGGCTAAAAAGGGCAACAGGCCATAGTCTCATTTACATGAGGAGGGGAATCAGTGGGTCTCACAGCGCAGACTCACGGATACCTCCGCTTTGCCGTGACTTCAGCAATAGTATAGCACACTCAGCATCCAGAAGCACAATTTGGACTCACTCCACTGCTGCTAAGTTCCTTCCTTGAATGATGACCTGCGCAGGGAACGCAAGCCTATATGGCCCCACTTTGAGGGGGGGGGGGCAGTTATCAGGAAATAACCACATAATAATGATCAGCTACACTTTAGATTCCGCATGTTCTTGCTCGCTTCTCTGGCCATCGGAGTGCAAAATCACTACCCAGAAGCTCACGTGGACAGCCAGGGGCCTCGGAAATCACCCGGAGAGCTATCTGCCGAGCCTTATCTCCGCACTTGACAGTCCCTTCAGCAATTGGATTGTTACAGCAGGGGGGTAGCTAGGTGATTTAAGTCCCAGCTTACTGATAAGAAGAAATCCTAACAAGATCAAGTAGTTTGCCCAAGGTCACACGACAAGTAAGTAGCCACTATTCCAACCCAGGTACTCTGGCTTCGGAGCCTGTGACCTTCTCTGGGGATGTGAGGCTGCCTCGAAGTAGTTGAACTTGGTCAAGCTGGTATTAATCACCTTTTAAGGAGTTGGGGTAATAGAATCTTAGGTAGAAATGGCCCTTTGAGATGCAGTTTAACTCCTTTCCCGATACAGGAGTCATGGTGCAACATGTGAGCTAGAAAAGCCTTTGCCCTGTAGCCTTGAAACTAGGGTGATAGAGGACTCCCTACCTTGCAGGGCAGCCCATTCCGTTTGCAGATACCCTCATCCTTAGGCTATTAGCCGTGACATAAAGCTCTGATTGATCTTCCCATAAGCCCTGCCTTTTTGTCTCTGTGGATGCTTGGGAGCTGCACAGGGGAAGTGACATCCACCCTGGGCAAAGGCAGCCCAGCCGATATTTGGAGGCATTTGGTTGCCCCCTACGGTCACAACCAAGTCTTCCTTTAGAATGGAGTTCAGGTATCCAAGTGGAAAACGAGGAGAAAGCAGCCATTTAGACTTTAAATATTGTGTGACTTGAAATATGAAAATTTAGAAATAGAGCAACCCCCGACCCCATTTACGTCTCATGTTGGCAAGTGGAGCAGTCTGTTTTTCCCATGCATCGGCACCAGAAGTGGCAAATGCTGAGCTGTCAGATTCTGTGTATTTTGCTGAGTTAGAACCTACAGGGCTTTCCAGGGCACCAAGCTTTCAACTGTGATCATTAAAAGCTGTGGGACCCTGCCTGACTCTGGGGAGAAGCCCAGCATTGTTGACCTTCATCTACCTTCCCCAGAAGAAATGCCCAAAACTAGGGCAGAAGAGAGACAACCCCTGGCTCAAGATCAGTCCCGGGCACCATCCCTTTGATTTCACAGTTCTCCAGTGGTACCCCCAGCCTCCTGTTCCCATTTGCTCTAGTGTCATGTCCACTTTCCCATGCAACAGATTCATCCCAAATTCCCACCCATACTTGGACATTTGTTCTCCATTCTTACTAGACATGAACGTTTAGATGTTGACCCCTGCCCATGCCTCCACCCTGTATATTCTGTGTCCTGCTGACCAGCTGGAACTTTGGAATAACACAAACTCTCTAGCTACTTGAGAGTCCCCCGCTGGAGCTTAATGGCCCCTCTGTATTTTCTGACCTTGACTCTGCTTTCTGTATCAATAGTAATTGTACTCACCCCCAGCAGAGATGCTATGTCAAAATCCATCAAGATTTCTAACCATATCATTGTATCTGTCAATTTCACCAAACTCCTGTTCACAGGCCCTTCTTTCAACAACCTGGCACTGACACAGTATAATTTCTTTTTTAAATCATGATGCAATTTGATGTGCTTTTTAAAAGCTCATGGTGGGGATTTGAAAAAATATTCATTTTGTTTGGGAAAGGGGGTTTGACAATGCTGGTGGCTTTCATGGAGTTCTTCAGAGCCTATCCCCGGGTGATTTCAGAGCATGAGCAAATGGAGAACCTCTGGGGCTATGTAGAGATTAGAACCATTGCTGGAGAGGATCAGATGATGGAGACACAGTATTCAGGGCACCAGCTAGGGCAGCAAGCTTCAACCACATTTGGAACTGAAGATCCCAGGGAAATGAGAAAGGATGGAGGGCAGTCGAATAAAGGTACCTACTTGTGGGTTAAAGTCAAATATAAATAATGATACGGTAGCCATCATTTCTTTCCATTTTGGTGAAAAGCACATGATATAAAATGTAGCATCTTAACCATTTTTAGGTGTATAATTCAGTAGTGTTGTGTATATTCACACTGGCGTACATTGGGTCTTCAGAACTTTTCATCAGACACCTGATGTCCAGTCTACACTTGCTCATTCTGGACCCCTGACAGCCCATGACTGCCACCATTCTGCTGTCTGTCCCTAATAGTCTGGCCCTTGAGCTACCTCCCATGAGTGGAATCATATCATTTTTGTGACCAGTTTATTTCACTTCATGTCGTGTCATCAAGGTTCACCCATTAGCCATGATTTTTGGAAGACCATTTTGTGCCAAGCACATGACACATGTCATTGTCCCTACAGCTGCCCTGGCTGCAGTGCTGCCTTCCAGCCTACAGATTGGGCATGAAGGACGCTGCATGAGGCTTAGCTCCAGCACCCACACAGGACTGGTTGGAATGTTGCTTGCAGAAGGACGACTGTGGTGTTGGGGGTTATGTCCCTTAGGAAATGGGGGAGGGGGCAGATACATAATGCGGTTGTGATTAAGGCCACAGTAGGCAGCTCTGGAGTGTGTTTAGCCTTTCAAAGTTGTCCCAGATGAGTCATGTGGGTGGGGGCTTTGTGTTCCTGCCTCAGCCAGTCCTTAGCCAGAGGCCTCTCTCTTCAGCGAGGACAGGTAAGCTTGTGGGAGGTAGTTACTTGAGGCTACCGCTGGAACATTGGGTTAGAAGGCGCTGAAGGGGGTTGAGTGTGGGATGCCACAGTCACTACTACAGGTGCAGAGAGAATGGATTTCTTTATTTTGTAAAAGGTTGATTCATTTATTTTAGAGGGAGAGCAAGCATGAGCAGGGGAAGGGCAGAGGGAGAGGGAGAGAATCTCAAACAGACTCCCCGCTGAGCATGGAGCCCCACACAAGGTTTGATTTCACAACCTTGAGATCATGACCTGAGCTAGCGTAACAGACTGAGTCCCCTAGGGACCCCTTAAGGTCCTATATATGACATAAGGAGCCAAGCAGCTTTTATTTGCCTTAGAAACTCATGGTCTCCTTTTTACTCTGGGCTTTCTTTCCAACAGAGACCCAGTTAAAACTTGGAATCTGTTAAACTTGGAATCTGTTGGTCATTAAAATGGAATCAAAGCCCAGAAACTAGACTTCAGTGCATCTTTCATTGTTTACCTATTCATTACATTTCCTGGCAGCACCAATCTTTTTTCCTGGTTCTTGTCACAAGGAGTGAAGCCATTTCGCTGTCATCGCCTTGTGATTGTGCTCTATGCCTAAGGGCTCTCCTTCCTCCCGATGATCAGTCCCCTACTGTCAGATTAATGCTTCAAGAGCACTGTTTTTTCCACTTGAATTTAGCAAAACTCCTACTGTGTGCCGAAGTGTCCTAGAGGTCATATGGTCACAAATAAGCCCCAGTCTCCACTCCCAAGTTGTTGACAACCTTTGGAGAAACTTCATCCCTGCCTCTAGCACCATGGTGCTCTTATCAGCTAATAACCTGCCACGTGAGGCTATTAGGCAGATACTGCGCTAAAGGCTTGACATACGTTATCTCCATGAATCCTAATATCCACCTGATGAGGTAACTCTCCAGAGTACTCATTTTTTTGATGGGAAACCTGAGCCCCAGAGAGGTTAAGTGCCTTGCCTAGTGGATCTCAGCTGGGAAGTGGCATGGTCAAAATAGGCATTCCAGCCCCAGAACCAGAGTTCTTAATCACTGTGTTTAAAACTTGGACTTGTCACTGTCCTCCGGATCGGGTCCAAAGACCTCCATTATCCATGCCCTTCCTAACTCCCTGTATGCCTCAACAAACCACACAAATGCTCTCCTCCTGATGAGGCAAGTCTCCAAACCTTGACACCTGCTGCTTCTGGGCACGGTGTCCTGCTATTTGCTAAGTGCTAGAAGGATTTTTTCAGTCCAGATCTGATTACAGACCCGGCTCGAGTTCAGCTCCCTCCAGAGAGCCGTTTAACTAACTACCCTGGAAACTGTGGTCCTAGCCTGCTACCAGGCAATACTCTGTCTCATATATTCATGTCTATCTCCCCATTTGGCCCATAAGTTCCTTAAGGAGGGCTGTTTTCATGACAAAATCATTCTTAGTTCCTTCTTCTTGTCACCAAGAAGTTGTTACCTGTAGAAGCTATGCAAATTTTCATAGGAAAGGTAATGATGTACAGCTTTGAAGGTAAATCTAAGCTTGTAGATTCTTAAGATAGTTACAGAACCTCATGAATATTCACTGTAACTAATTCCATGAAAATTCTGCCCTTGACATGTTACTCAGAACTACCACATCTCCACATTTTTTAAACTAACCTTTTTTTTTAGATCATTGTAGATGAACATGGGGCTCTAAGAAATAATACAAAGAGACCCCATGTACATTTTACCCACTGTCTCTCAGTAGCACATCTTGTAAAGCTCTGTTTCAGTGTCAAAATGAGGAAATTGATATTGATAAAGTCCATTTACAGAACATGTCTGTCACAACAAGGATCCTTCCTATTATCCTTTTATGACAACACCTCTTGCCTCCTCACCCCTTCAGCCCTGCCCCCCCAGACAACTAGCAATCTGTTCACCATTTCTGTGATTTTGAAGAATGTTATATAAATGGAATCATGGGGTATATAATCTTTAGGAATTCACTTTTTTCCTTCAATATAATTCCCTATATTCATCTAAATTCTGGCATATAGCAATAGTTAGTTCCTTCATATTGTTCAGTAGTAGTCTGTATTTTGGATATGGCCTTGTTTATTTAACCATTCACTCCTTGGAAGACATCTGGGATAATTCTAGTTCCCAAGTAGTAGGAATAAAGTTATCAACGTTCCTGTACATAGTTTTGTGTGAACATAAGTTCTCATTTGTCTGAGATGAGTACCCAAGAACGCAAGTGCTTAGTCTTATGATAGTTGAATATTTAGTTTTATAAGAAGGTGTCAAATGTTTCAATGCATTCCACCAGCAGTATATGAGTAATCAGTTTCTCTGTATCCTCACCAGTATCTGGTGGTGTTACTATTTTTTTTAAATAGTATTTATTTTTATTTTTAAGTAATCTCTACACCCCACATAGGACTCGAACTCACAATCCCAAGATCAAGAGTCGCATGCTCCACCCACTAAGCCAGCCAGGTGCCCATTGTTGTCACTCTTTTTATTTTAGCCATTTGGGTACATATGTAGGAATATCTTGCTGCAGTTTTAATTTGGATTTTCCTAGTGGCCAGTGACACAGAACAATTTTTCTTTTCTTTTTTTTTTTTTTAAGATTATTTATTTATTTATTTATTTGTTAGAGAAAGAAAGCGAGCACAGGCAGACAGAGAGGCAGGCAGAGGCAGAGGGAGAAGCAGGCTCCCTGCCAAGCAAGGAGCCCGATGTAGTACTTGATCCCAGGACGCTAGTGTCATGACCTGAGCCGAAGGCAGCTGCTTAACCAACTGAGCCACCCAGGCGTCCCGCACAGAACAATTTTTCATGTGCTTATTTGTCTTCAGCGAAATGCTTTTTCATGTCTTTCATCTGTTTTCTAATTTGAATGGGTTGACAGTTGCATTTGAAACGTTTTTTATATATTAGATCATAGTCTTTTGTTGTGTTGTGCTTTCCAAATATTTTCTACCTTGTCTTTTCAAACCCTTCACAGGGTCTTTCACAGGGCAAAAGTTTTAAATTTTGGTGAGGTGAGATAAATTGTTTTTTGTTTTTGTTTTTGTTTTCCATTTCATAGATCATGCTTTTGGTGTCAAGTCTAAGAACTAGACTTAGATCTCCAGAGACTTTCTCCTCTTTTATAGACTTGATAATGTTCCCTTTGATATGTACATCTGTGGTGCTTTTTAATTAGCTTTTGTATAAACCATGAAGTATAGCATGAGATTGATTTCTTGAATACGGATGTCCAGTTGCTCTAGCATGAGTTGTTGGAAAGGCTGGCTTGATTTTTGAACTGGAGTCAAACTTAGCTCTTCTGCTTCAGGGTCCAACCACCTTCCATGCCTCCTGAACAGCACTGTCTGAACATCTCACAAGCACCTCAGACTTAACCTGCCCAAATAGAGCTCATCATTGCCCTCCTCTTCTCCCACCCCAACCTCAACATTTTCCCCTATCTCATTTCACTATTCTTAACATTACCCTTCCCCTAGTTGCCAGAGGCAGAAACACAATTGCCCAAGTCATTATCCCAGAATCCGCTCTTACCTTAAATCTAATATACTGATCTATCACCAAGTCTTGTCTGCTCTGTCCCCAAGCCATCTCTCAAGCCCATTCCCTTCTTTACCTCATGCCTGCCTCAAGCATCTTGTGCCTCGAATACTACCCAGCCTCCTAGTTTTTCTGGTTGATTTTGGTCTTGCTTCTTAATCGCTTCTCCACAATGCAGCCCTAGTAATTCTCCAAAAATTCAGATCTGATTAGGTAACTCTCATTATTTTAAAACTCTTTTCTATTGTTTGCTGCTGCCCTAAGGCAGAAGTTCCAACAAGCCTTTTTGCCAGACCCTGTATTAACTCTCCAGCTTCAACAGCAGCTCCCAACACAAGGCCTGACTTAACATAAATATTTATTGATTGACTAATAGGGTCTTAAATCTTGGATGAAGTAAGCTTCTCAGTGCCAACAACCTAGATTCTGTCTTTAATAGTGCTCCTATCTGCTTTCTCCAAGTGTCCACACTTACTGGAGGCAAAGCCTGTCCCAAGACCCGGTGTCTTCAGGTTAGCCCATCACAGAATTAAGACGAGAACTTGGGTGTGGGAAGTTTATTTAGGACTTGATTCTCAGAAGCAGGAGAAAGAGAGCGAGAAAAATGAGACAACAAAGAAAGTTAAGCTGTCCTCTGGAATGCATGAGAAGTGTACAGAATAAAATACATCGGACTATAGGTAGCTAGAGCCTGAAAGGCAGAACCGAAGCTTGTATCTACTTGCTCCCAACTCCAACTGGTTGAGGGTTGCTGCCAAAGCATTCAGTCCCCCATGGCTGTGTTTGTCGACCCAAGAGCCAGCACCCATGACATTGTGGGGAAACCCCTGGGGCAGGAAGCAGAAAGACTCGTGGCTCACTTTTGGGATGGGATGTGAGCTACACGGGATGAGGTTAGGGTTTGCCTGGAACCCTTCCCAGCTGATGACGCTGCTATCAGAGGTGGGCTGATGGGCCCCAGAGGTATTTGCTACAAATCCCAGAGTGGAACCAGGCATCAGCAATGTCAGCCTTTCTTGTGCATGTCAATAATAGAAGACCTGTTTATTTTCCTCCTCCTCCACACACAGGAAAATACCAGAATTCGAAGCAGGATGGGCTTTGTGTCATT
The DNA here is from genome assembly GCA_003697995.1 of Taxidea taxus jeffersonii. Taxonomy (NCBI): domain Eukaryota; kingdom Metazoa; phylum Chordata; class Mammalia; order Carnivora; family Mustelidae; genus Taxidea; species Taxidea taxus. The sequence continues at coordinate 14,449 of ML098255.1, read as the reverse complement.
GGAGTAGTGTAGAGAATCGGAGCAGTAAGCGCGCTATGGGAGCTTACCAGACAGTTTAAAAAATCTTTATTAAATCAGTCACTAAAAGTGAACAGTTCTGATACGCCCAGAGCATTTGTATTCGTAATTCATGGGGTTATTGGGAAGACCAAATGTGAAATAATCATTATAAAGCACTTTGCGCAGGGCCTGGCACAAAGCAAGCACTTGGTAAACGTTAATGTTTATACAATTATTGTTGATTGTCAGAATTCCTCAGATCCACATCAGCGAAGAGTAGGAAGTGGTCTGTCAGCAGGAACATGGAAACAGTTTCATTACATAGAACTTCATGTCGCAGGGACAGTCATTAAAACAGGATCTAATTTTAGTCTTCTGGAAGACAGAAAATGCTAGGTTCTCCGGAAATGTTGAATCCTTCCCTGGGCATGTAGTCTAATTTTCCAAAATTAAGCTGCATCATCTAGAAAATGAAAATGAAATTGTACTGATCTTCATAAAAGGCCCAGGAAAATCTTAGGCACTATATAGACACAATTTAAATGGGGAAAAAAGTTATTTTTCCATCAGATATAGTTAGAAGTAAAGAAACAAGGTCGGTCACAGAGTTCTGAGCTACACAGGAGGAAAGGAATGAAATTTTTTTCCAGTTATTTTATGGCCGCCAAGTTGAACTCATACTTATCCAATGAGCCCCAAAATGGAATACCGTTCTGCACCAACTCTACTGATGACAGTGATTCAGGGAGTAAATGATAAGATTTTGTCCTTCGAAAGTGCTTTTAGAATTGGATTCTACTAAGTTTCCTTTTGCTGTTGGCCAATCACAAAAGAGGCTACAGTAGGGAAAAGTGAAGACATATTCTGCAGAGAGGTTGCTGCATAGAAAAGGAGGAAAGGCCCCCCTAATTTAGAGGAACGGGTGGAGAAAAAGGCAGTCAGACTGTAACAGAAGGCAGCCATTAAATGCAGCAATAAGAGGAGAGTAATGGCTTTGAATGGAAGACAAAGAATCAGGGAGAGATGGGAATAGACCAAAACACACACACACACAGACACACACAAGAATACAAAACAGAAAATGCCTTGATTATTATATAGATTAAATGCAAACCATCACCATGAAGGTGAAAAGCTTCTAAAAGGAATGAATGAGTAGCAAACTGCAGTTCATCATCTTCACCCAGGCAAAGTCAGAGACCCGAAAAACTTTTCAGTCATTTTGAGATCTTTTCACCTCTGCCAACTCCAGACTTCCCCATCTATTTAATTTGTTCCTTTCAAGGTCTTCAAGAGGGCAGGGAAGCCTAAAGAATAACGGAATGGCCTTGTGCACAGTGGCATTCTCTTCCCTTTCCAGTGAGTTCCTCCGTGGTTCAAAGCCACATTCAAGGGTCTTGGAGATACTGCCCCCCCCCCGGCTCTGACCATTGTGCTCCTGGACCTGCGGTTGTGTTAACACTGATGCCTATAGCCTGAGAAATCCGGATCCCATGCCAGCTCTCCAAGTAATATGATGGGCATCTGAAGAAACTCAAGGAGCCTATGACTTGGTCCTTTGGCAATTAAAACAATATTTGGAAAGCCTTTGGATCATATGCATTTGAAAAAAGAAAAGAGTCACTTCCAGGAATCTTGCTATGTTCAAAACCCTGTTTAGAGTTCTCTACTTCTTAAGAGTCCCTGCCAGTAACTGGTAAGCATGAAAGAGTCGGAAAGCATATATCGCATAATGTGGGTGGCCTCGTCCCCCAACATGTGTTACCACTGTGCCCTATACAACAGGAGAGATGACCAAGACACCAAGCTCTCCAGCCAAGAGGCAAAGAATATTTCAGTGCTGTGGCTGACTGTTGATGGAAACTTGTTGAGAGAAAATGTCAGGCACCTTCTCCTAGACAGAGTAAAATGGAATAGCTGCCCAAGCTCTCATTTTAAGAGGGAGCCCATAATACAGATCTCTTAGAAGAATCTTAAAAACATACACACACACACACACACACACACACACACACACGGAGGAGATCTATTAGGGTCTGTCAACAATTAACACCTTTTTTATTTGACATGCAACATTGTATAAGTTTAGGATTTGATACATTTATCTCACACTACGATGGCCATTGTAGTGTTAGCTAACACCTCTATCCCATCACATAATGATCATTTGTTATAGTGTTGGGAACAATGAAAAATCTCCCTCTTACCAAGCTGAATGTTTAGAATAATACAGTGTTGTTGTCTGTAGTCACTGTACCATGTATTAGGTCTTCAGAGCTCGGGTATCTACTAGCTGCAAGTCTGCACCCTTAAACACCATCTTTCCCATCTCCTTACCCCTTATGGAATACTCTTTAGACTTGAGAAAGAAGGAAATTCTGTCATTTGCAACAACATGGATGGATCTTGAGGAAATTATGCCAAGTGAGATAAGTCAGAGTTAGAAAAACGAATACCAGATGATATCTCTTCTATCTGGAATCTAAAAAAACTTAAAGCCAACACCCTTTCTAATGACCAAGTCCCAGGTGCTCAGCAGCTTATAGCTAAAATGTCCAAGTACCTCTTCCTAACCCAGAAACTCCTGTGAAGATCCAGCTCCCACTAATGATCCCCAGCAGCTCTAGTCAATGCTGCTTTTCACAAATGAAGCTTTTCAAAAACTTGGAGTGGACAAATGTGGCTTTGAATTTTCAAAGAAATCTTTCTATTTAAAAAAAGTACTGAAATGGGCATACTTCAGTCTTAAATGCACACACATTGAAATATTCTCAAGCCTGAGAGATTGGTTCAAAGCAAATATTGTAGTCACGTAAATTTTCTTTTCTCCTAATTGTTAGCAATGAGGAATGGGAAATGGGATGGGGTGGGGTGTGCTGGGTAGGAGTACACCCCCATTAGCTTGATGTCTCCTAATAGGAATTTGAACCTAATGTGCATTGATGACCTCACAGCCGCTGCTATGCACTATTCAATAACCACTACTTCTCCATGCTGAGATTAGAGAAAATCATCAGAGAATTAATGCAGCGGTTGGTAGAATCATTTGCTATAATCGGTATAATTCTGCCCTCTCCTACATTTTATGAAGTGTGTTTAGACTTAAGAAGGCAGAACGCTTAGTAATTCTTGAACAAGTTGTATACCTAGCTCTTAATAGTTATTGTCCTGAGTTCACTTATAACAACTTCTAGGTTCATTGTTAATTTTCTCAAATATTTCTGTAGTTTCCCCTTTATTATGGAGTATATTAGGTTGGACTCTTGGCTGTGGCAGAAAACTCACATTAGTCAAGCAAAAAACAAAGGCTGGTGCCAGTGGCAGTGGTCTTCAGGTAGCCACACTGCTTTGGGGCCCTCTGCATTCTCTGAGCATCCTCCACATCCCCAGCAGAACAGAGACAGAGCTACTCTCACCCAAGAGTTGAGAAACTTTGGGGGCCTGACTGTGAGTGGCTCAGATGGAGAGAGAGTGCCCATCTAGGCTAAGAGAATGGAATGCTCTGACTGATAGATTGATCAATGTTGCAGGTTGGGTCCTCTGGGGAGCAGATGGCAAGACAGAATTTATTGGAGAATAATACCTGTGAAGAGAGACGGGAAGAAGCAGGTTTGGGCAGAGGTAGCCATTAAATCACCATATAGATCTTAGGAAGTCTGTAACAGCTCCATGGGGAGCTCCAGAGCCAAGATTGCAATTTAAAGGGATCCTGGATTAGGCCGATCTGAGGATAGTCTCTATATGACTTGGGACTGTTAATTTTCCATCCCCACTATTAGAGTGATGGGACAGAATGATGGACTGGAACTGAGGTCTTATTTCAAATATTAATATCATCCTGTATGTATAAAAAGTAGAAAGTGAGGGTTAATACAGACCAGTGATTCTCAACCAGAGGCAATTTTTTGGCCCTCATGTACATGGCAGTGTCTGGAGACATTTTTGTTTACAACTGGGGAGGTGGTGCTATTGGGTTTCTAGTGCATAGAGGTCAGGGATGCTGCTAGACACCCAAATGCACTGGATGGAACAACAAAGAATTATCTGGACCAAAATGTTCATAATGCCCAAGTTGAGAAATGCTGCTCTTTAGATAAAGATACCTCGTGGGCAAATATATAGTAAGATGCCACAAAAACCTTCATTCTCTGATAAATTCTTCAGGATGACTATTTTGTTTTTATTTGTATCTCTCGATTACTGAGGTTACTGAGATTACTGTTACTGAGATTATAACCAACTGTTTTAACTTTTGGACAGAAAGGCTAGATTGAATTAGTGAAATGTCTAAATCCTGGATTTTTGAAAAATATTAAGACCAATATTAATTTGGGTTAACTCACATACTGTTCATTTTCTAAGAAAGATTTATTTATTTTAGTAAGAAAGAGAGAGAGCATGCACATGGCGGGAAGGGGCAAAAAGAGAGGGAGAGAGAGAAACCCAAGTAGCCTCCACACTGAGCATGGAGCCCGAAGTAGGGCTTGATCCCATGACCCTGAGGTCATGACCTGAGCCAAAACCAAGAGTCAGGCACTCAACCATCTGTACCACCCAAGCGCCCCACCTTACCTACCATTTACTATGTAATATCCTTAAAGCCTGCATTGGTGACCAGAAGGGAAATCATCTGTGACTAGCATATAAATTGCCTTATGAAAGTATTATTTTAAAATACTAGTTTGTTTCTGATCTGTTTAAATATCCCTGGACTGGAGGGAGACTTGTTTACTCTGGAAGTTTACTGTGATGTATTTTCTCTTTTGTATATATTACAGAGTTGGGTGTCAGTACCAGCTCAGATGGAAATATTGGAAGTTCCAAATTACAGTGAAATCTGTGGAAATTGACTGCATTATGTCTTCCTAATCAAGAACATAATTTTCTTTGTGGGATTTCTACTAAAAAAATAATATAACAAAAGCAAAGTTTTAGCACTCTACATTTTGAACCATGCAGTAGTTGCTTTAGCCTTCAGGGAATTTAGCTCCAGAACTGCTGCTCAGAAAATAAAAAGACTGGTTAATGCCTGAAGGGATAAAAAGATCAGCTAACAAAAAAAAAAGTTTTTTCCAAGATGTGAAATGTGTGTTCAATCCTAGATCAAGGACGAGATGTTCAAAGTTGTATGAGGTTTAACATTACTTTAGAAAAGTCTAGAAGAAAGTTTGTCATCAGCGCAATAAAATCATTTTCAAGGAGGAACGGTAACGATACCAACTCTTTACTTGTGTAAAACCCACTATTTTTATCTCAACACAAAATCATTGAATGCTTTATATCCAACCGTCTATATTCACATAGCCATGAAAAAATCAACTGTGACACAATGAAGAGAAGAAAAGAAAACAAACCATTGTAATCACTGTATTTTGAAAGCTCTTTGCAAACAAATGTGAGATGCCTAAAAGAAGGGAGGAGAATGACAAATTGTTTGCTTACCAAAATGAAAGAAAAAAAAACAGTATAAGCAAAAGTGTTTGAAGTCTTGGGAATGTCTAATCCATTAAGATGATGTCAGTAATGGCATACAAAATGCCTGTTCCAACACTAGTCCTCAGTGGGCATGAGATGCTAAGCTACATAGACTCTGGATTGATCTGGGTGTGTCACCTGCATGATGAAGCCTCCCAGATTGTTCTAGACCTCACAGCTTTCTCACTTCTTACTGGTCAGTAACACAGAGGTGGGCACTTAAAGAGTCTCATTCGTCCCATGTGCAGTGTTCTTCCCACGAGACACAGGTTCCTGAGAGCAGGAGGGTCTCACGTTCTGTCTTTGCCACCGGGTACAACATGAACACACAGTACAATGTACATAGCAGCACTCCAGAATGCTTGTGGAATAATTGGTTCTTGAGCTCACTTCTCATGTTCTCCACTCTAGATTTGTTTAGACTCTGCTAAAAGAGAGTAATCACCTAGCTATCCCCAACTGGCCCACCTGTATACTGATGACAAAAGAGGCAAAATAGACATGGAACTTCGCCCAGGGATGTGTCTGCCGAATTCACCCATTCCACTTCTGCTCTGACCCACACCTTTTAACCCAAATAAGTGACAGCTACCGTTTACTCAGTGCTTCCTTTGTAGCAGTTGCTGTTACATGCTTTACAGGTTGTCTTTTTTAGTCAGATACAGTATTTCTACCCAAGCCATAGTAGAGCTCTTGTTAACATCAAGACGAATGAGGCTTTGAGAATTCACTCCCACCCCCTTTGTAATATTTCCATCATTCCACCTAGTCTTTGTTTAACCATTCTTGATTGACTGCTTTGGGTTATCCTATCAGGCTCTGCCCCAAGACACCATGGGTCTGTCCTGATTCATACACATGTCCTTGTCACATAGGATGAAAGCCCAGTCCCCTTACTTGAACCAGCTATCACACCAGCTCTGGTTTTGCTTCCTAGAAGCTTATCTTTTCTACACCTGTTCCATGCTTCAGGTCATCCTAGAACACTGCTCTCACCGTGGTATTTCTTTACTGATAAAAATAATGTAAAATATGAAAATGTGACTAGTATTTGCTACCAGGATGGGAAGCAAGATGGTTGGGAAAATGTGGTAAAAGGGAGACAGGTTTTTAAAGATTTTCATTTCTTTGTTTTCCTTGAAATTTTTATCATGTAAATGCAGTAAAAGTAGTGATAATTTTAATAATTACTTTTTAAAATGTTTTCACGCTCTCCCATAAATGACAAAGTCTCTGTTCTTAAACCTGACAAACAAGTACTGCTCTGATCTAACCCCCAGCTACATTTCCAGCCTCACATTATTCAGTCTTCCTTCTGTTTATATTCTACATCCAGGCCTTTACTTAGTGCCAAAAAAAATTGTTCATTCTGCTCTGACCACATGGAAACTTTCATCTGTTTTTGCCCATCAAATTCTTACCCAACTTTGAAGGCCTTGCTTAAAACCAACTTCCTTCATTAATACGTTCTACACAGTCTATCACCTCAAGAGCTGTTAGGTTTCTTTTTTGTTTGCTTGTTGTTTGTTTAAGTAGGCCCCACACTCAGGTACAAGACCTGAGCCAAGATCAAGAGTCAGAGGCTTAACCCAATGAGCCACCAGGTGCCCAGTTGCCAGGAAAATGAGAGGGTCTCTAAGAAATGGACTCTTCACGCACACACTTTACAACATCCCATTATCCATACATGAGTTTGCTCACTTGTAAAAAAAAGTCCTAGGGACACCTGGGTGGCTCAGTCAGTTGAGCCTCTGACTCTTGATTTTGACTCAGGTCATGATATTAGGGTCGTAAGATCAGGCACCATGTCAGACTCCATGCTCACTACAGAGTCTGCGTGTCCCTCTCCCTCTGCTCCTCCCACTCGTTCGCTCTCTCTCTCTCTCTCTCTCTCTCTCTCTCTCTTTCTCTCTGTCACACACACACTCAAATAAAATCTTTTTAAAAACAACAAATTAAAAAGTAAAACGGTCCTAATGGAAGGACCTTCATCATTGGGTTGTCAATTCTTTTAAATATTTAATTGGCTGCCTACTATGAGGCAGGTGCCAACCAGGATCCTGGGGATCCAGAGATGAATGAAATAGACTATGCCCAACTCTCATTAAGTTTATTTTCTGAGAGGAGAGACTTAAATGCGCAGTCTACCTCTAAAGTATAAACACAGCACTGGGACCACAGTGAATGCTCTATTATAATGTTAGCCATTGTGACTATTGTCATTGTTGCTGGTATTCAATACTTCTATTTATAGATGAGGAAACTAAGGCTCGTGGACACTTAGATGAGATGCAGAAGGTCAAGTAGCTAGTAAGAGATTCTAACAAGTCTTCCTGCCCCTTAGAACTGGTGGCCTTTCCACTATACCCGTGGCTCCAAAAATGGGCTACATGTCAGAGTCCTTGGTAGAGCTTTAAAGAAAGTACAGATTCTCAAGCCCCAGTGGCTAATGGACTAGGTCAGAAATTCTACAGACAAGCTAAGTATCTGTTTTTTAGAAATTTCTCAGGTAGTAGTGATACATGGTCTAATTGGAGAATGACTGGGGTATATTAATATCTTTCCCAAGCTACTTTGTTATGCCTATTTGTAAATATCTAATCCATAAATTCATGGAAAATAGGCTCCTTGTTTTCTTTTTTTATTTATTTATTAAACAGAGCTAGAGAGAGAGCACGCGCACAAGCAGGGAAGAGGGACAGAGAGAGAAGCAGGCTCCTTGCTGAGCAGAGAGCCTGATGTGGGACTTGATCCCAGGACCCTGGGATCATGACCCGAGCAAAGGCAGATGCTTAACTGACTGAGCCACCCAGGTGTCCCAGCTCCTTGTTTTCTTATTTATTTTTTTCTCCTCCCTCTCCTAGCGAAGTGCCTTATAAGCACTCGATAAGTATTTGAGTAATTAATTGCTTAATCATTTAATTAAAATTGCTCTTAAAATGCAGATATTCACAGCTGTGATACTGGAAGCCCGTTACCAGCAATCATTGATCTTCCTAGGAATATTTATTAATCAAAGAAGAACCAGGACTTGGGCCGGACAGGCTAAACATCTGGGAATGAGACTGAGAAGATGTCCAAAGCAAATGTTAGCCACATTGTTGTGCAGTGGGGGAATCCTCTCTTACCTTGCCCATACTTCATTGACAACTTCAGGGAAGATGCAAAGAAATGTATTAATAAAACTCAAGAGATTGCAGCCCCTGGTTTCATTTCTTTTAAGTTGACACATGTATCTGGTTTGAGAAACTGGGGAAACCTTTTTTTTTTTCTAAAAGAAAGTGAAAAAATCCTTTATTCTTGTCACACCACGAACACAGAGTTCACTGTTATACGTTAAGATTATAAAGCAAGATCCCAAAATGCAGTGGCTGATTATTCACAGTAGACATATTAAGTCAAGAAGCTTATTTTTTCTCTCTTTGCTAAGGCACAAAGCCTGGGGCTATATGCATTTTTATTACACTTTACTGTCTTGGTTTCACTTGAGGATTAAAAAGAAAGTCAAGGTACAGTGCACATATCCTGATGGATTTTAGGATTTCTTGCTTTAGTGAAAGGAAGAATCTCATAAAGTACTTCAGATTATTGCTCAAGGAAGTATACCTACTTCCATGATGACCTAGAAATTCGATCTTTTGTTTCTCCTATAAAAGATCACACTGTATTTGGGAATGTTTTTCCCTGTAGTTTTCTATACCATGTAAAGCCACATTGGAAAAAATAGTTTTTGGATTTGAAGTGAAAATATCTCCAGTAGTTCAGGGAAGGCTTAGGACTGTCCAAGGAGCTTAGAAACCACCTCTGAGCTGGGGTGAAGGTGTGGCAAAGGGGGGCACAGGAGGCTGGGGGTTGGGGGGAGTGAGAGAGTGCTCAGCCTGAGGAGTGTAAAGCAGCCCAGGCAGGCAGTGAGACTAGAGACAGAGGGAGTGAGGACATGTCCAATTTAACTCCAGCTCTGACAAATCCATACCAAGAAACAATAGAAGGGCATTGCACCAGCCTCTGTGCTTTGTTAAAAAACATGAAGTGTACTTCCTTCTTTAGCTTGTCCCTTGTTTTCTGATATACAAAGGAAGGAGAAGGACCAACTGTTGCAGGACTTGGAAGTGCAGTAGATGAGATCTTCCGGTTTATTGATTTGTAACCAATGACCTGATACTGGTTTGGCAGCTCTGCATCAGTGAGCCAAGAGAAAGGCGCTTTTCAGCGGGCCTGGAGGAGAGCTGGGAACTGGAAACAGGGGCTCCTGGCAGACAAGGTTCTCAGATATGCGATCAAATTGACTGTGAAGGGAGCCAAGGTCAGGGAGCTTTGGAAATGCTGCAGGTAGTATGGGACTTAAGGAATGTGGATTTCCTTGATTAAAGAGAGGTGTGTGCATGTTTGAGCAAATTCTCCTTGCTGGCCATTATTATTAAGGTCACTAGTAGAACAAACTGAAAATCTACAAGCGTATCATTGCCCAAAATAGAAGAGTTTCACCAGGAAACAAAAAAAAAATGTGTAATTACTGGAGGTGTATCTTTTTTCATCTGTCTTCCTGATTTCATATTTCAGGATGAATCTGCTGGCAGCTATATAGGTTGTCTGTTTTTTACATGACACCAGTTCTGATATGGTCCCTTGATAATTATTTCAAATTGCCACTTCTGGTCCTTGGGAACACTCCTGTGTGCTAATACCAGGAGGGATAATTATGTAATTACCCTGTGAGCCTTCTGCTACTTGTGGCCCAAAATGCCCCTGGAAAGAAATGAGACAATGGCCTCAGGAAATTTCTGTGAGAAGGATATCTTCCAAATGTGGAATAAATAGAAGCTCAGGAATAAGCAGCAGAGGCTGATATGCAAATGATTTCATGTAATGGTGTTGCAAGGTGCGAGCCACTTGACTTTAGCTCCTGCTCCAAATCATGCCAGACATTAGGAAAGCTTTTAAAATGGAACCTTACCTTTTTAAGATAAAATCGGCATCCAGTTACCTCAGCCGAGCAGAGTAATTCAACTTTTATCTTTGAGACCAAAAAAAAAAAAAAAAAAAAAGGCAGAACTAATGCTTCCTATGATCTCTTCCCTTCCCATCACATTCTTTCCTCACAGTCTGTAGATGTAACCAAAACTAAAGATTTTGACAAATGAAGCAGGAGAGGAGGCTGATTGCTGCTTTTCTAAAATTAATGATACCCTGAAGATACCTGGCTCTATGAAGTCAACTCAATGCTGATGTAACCTGACTCCATTATCAGCAAAAGAGGCAGTTGCGTGAGCATGAGAACCAATAAACACACCTCTGAGGTACAGGTGAGAAATCAGTGAGGGGAAAGCTGAAGGCTTAACGATGGGCTCAGGACTTGGCATTTGTCCTCCCGTGCTTTCCAGCGGATAGAGGAGTCCATCAGAACAAAGGGAATCATATTCCTGGAGAAGCCATGGTCTATGTGGGAGAGGAAATATAATTTTTCCTCTATCCTTCCAGGTTCTTGGTGGAGACCTCCTGTAATAAAAGACAGATGAGCAGGAGAAAAGCAAGCAGAAGTTAAATAACATGTATGCAAGGGAGAGACCAAGGAAAACTGAATAACCCGTGGAAATGGCTCAAGCCACTACCTCCAATAGCACTTGCAGCTAAAGACAAAAGGGAGATGTTGGGGCTGGGGATGGGGTGGGTCAGGTAGGGGAGGCTGCCAGGAAAAGCACAGTAAACAAGGGTAAGGTTCTTATGCAGATTTCAGTTTTGTTTTTTCCATTGATAAGGATTTCTAGAGATTTAGTCATTCTCTTTTTCCCAGGGCGGAGCAGGAGCCGCCCTTAAAATGCAGATTTCCCTTATATATGTAAATATCTCTTTAAAAAACTTAACTTCTGCTCTTTTCGGTGCTTCCCCAGTATCTGCAGTTTCAGAAAAACTAAGGAGCTTAAATAATTCTTATGCCAAAGAGGCATGTTTGGGGATGGCGAGTTCGGTGAATGGAGGAGAAAAGAAAGGAAAAACAGAGAATAAGGAATCGGAGATGAAGAAAGAAGGGAATCAACACAGAAATATACAATAGAAGGGGCAAAAACGCTATGAGAGAGGAACATAAAGAGAAGTGGATGAATGATGGTCTCGGATGGCACCTGTTAGCGTCTGTGCTATAAATCACCCAAAATCAGCTAATAATTATGCCCCAGCTCACAGTGAGTGCTCCGTTAGCACTGGTTGCTTCCCCAGGATCTATTCTGAAGTCAATCGCAAGAAACTCTTTTTAACTCAAAGGTGTCTCAATGTCAAGAAAACACATAAATAACCGGAAGGAAAAGAGAACTCTGCGAATCTTTGCATTCAACAAGCCTGGATGGTTCTGCCACAGAGCTGTACCTATCACAAGCTCTCATTCCAAATCTTGTCTCAGACCTTTTTGTTCTTTTTTTTTTTTTTCAGGCACAACTCCAAATAAATCAGAGTTAGAACAATGGATTTTAACTGAAAAGGATTATAATTAGTTAAAAGGAGTTTAACTGAAACTGTAATACATCTCAAGAGTTTCCAGGATAATGATTGAGCGTGTATTTGTGAGTTTTACAAGTAAGGATTTGGAAGTAAGAATGAATTATGAAAGCCTCTCCAACCAGACACATACATACAGAAAACTGCACAACCTGCAAAATTTCAGGGAAAAAGCCTCATGACTAGACCATATAGGGTCATTTGTGTACGTGTGAGTGGTTTATTCACTATCATCACAGCACAAGGCACAGGAGAGGGTTTTTGTTTTGTTTTTTTGTTGTTGTTGTTGTTGTTTTACGGGTTCATTAGTGTAGGTGTGAAGTCTCGTTCTTGCATGCCTATGGATATTTAGTTGAGGTCTAGACAGACTGAAAGCCAGAAAATGGAAATGTACATGCCCAGTTACATCTCTTCCCAAGACTGGGGTAAACACAATGGATGCTTGACACACCAGTTAGAAGGCTTGGATGCTAGGTAGAAATCACTTTGTTGAGCTGTGCCTTCCCACATCAGCAGGGCCCCTTGGCACTCCTTAAACCTCCAGTGAAGATGAAAACATAAAAGTGATTAACAAGTCAAAAGAAAAAGTGGAAGCCCTTGAGAATAGAAAATAAAGTTAAGTAACATTTGCATTTAGATAAATTTACTTGAAATCATTTCTTGGAGCCCTAGTGTTATGATCTCTCTTTTTCTTCTCTTTTTGATTTAAAGCAACTTGGGGGAAAAATGAAATAAGGATGTCATTCAGAAGCCACGGTGGAATGGACTGAGCTTTGGGAAATAGTCAAAGCTGGGACTAGAATGTGTTATCATCAATTTAGTTGAGTGACTTGGTGTTTATTCCTTACCCCAAAATTTTGCTCTCTGATCTACCATAATCATACAGTGCTTGAAAGATAACAGGAACTCAAAAAGTCTTTTCATTCATCACATTTATCAAATACTTATTGACCATCTCCTAGGTATTAGGCCCTGTGCTACAGCATGAATAAGATAATGTATCTTCATGAGCAAGTAACTTGCATTCTAGTACCCTCTGAATGAATGAAGAAACATTTCTTAAAGGCATGAAAGAAGGGAAGTCCTGCAAACAGTACGCTGCCTACAGAAATCATCTGAAATGAGAAAGGAAAGGTGAATAATATATAGTCCTCATAGCTCTAGAATATGATTGTTTAAAAATTTGAACAAAACAAATAGGAAGGAGGTTTGGACTTTTGCTTTGCCTTGCACATTATTACTTTAAAAATTTTTGAGTCCAGTATTTTAGGCCCAATCATTCTAAATGATTTTCTTTTTTTAAACTTTGATCATCAAGAAGGAAGGAAAGAAAGCAAGGAGGAAAGGAGTGGGGAGAGAAGGGAGGTCTTTCCAAAAATTGCGCCAGGAATCCCACAATAGGAATTCTTCATGCAAAATGCAGTTGTTAGGGTGACACTTCTTGAATAAACTGTACATTAATTTGTTCAACCAGTAATTAGAGTATCTGTATATGCAAGTACTGTGCTAGTCACCGGGGATATAGTAGGGAAAGAAAGATATGTCCCTGTCCTCACGGAGCGTATTAAAAAAAAAAAAAAAAGACCTTTTTAATTTTCCCTGACATGCTTTTACTGAGGAATACTGCAAACTAGATTATGAGTACTCAAGGAGCATATGGCGGTTTTTTGCCCATCTGGGAGAGTTCTAAAGAATAGACCCTTGTTTATCAATAGATAAGGATTCTTCCAGTTCTAAGCCTTCATGATCTATGATCTAATAGTGGAAACAGGATGTATGCTTCCCAAAAGATGTTATACTTGTATTTCTTTTTATAAAAGGAAACAGAGGTCGGGGCGCCTGTATGGCTCAGTCGGTAAAGCAGCCAACTCTTCATTTCAGCTCAAGTTGTGATCTCGGGGTCATGGGATAGAGCCCCATGTCTGGCTCCAGGCTCAGTGGGGGGTCTGAGTATTCTCTTTCCCTTTCCCTCTACCCCTCACCCCCTCTAAAATAAAGAAATCTTAAAAAAAAGAAAGAAAGAAAACAGAGGTGTTGCCTGTTAATTCAGAAGAAACTGGGTTCTTCCTATAGCTTTGAAGAGTTCTAGTGATACTCCTTTATCTCTTCCCACCCTGCTCACCTTGTAATGCTCAGTCCCACCCCTTTTATTCTCACTTGCCTTTCCTGCCTTTTTTAATGACAGACAAATTGCTCATCTCCAACTGGCTCTACTCAACACCTCCAGTTAAAATCTCACTGTTAGGTCAAATACATCATGTTCCATATGAATTCATCCAGCCATATGCCGTCCCCCCACTTTTGGAATTTCCATCAGCAATATCCTTATCCTCCCAGTCTTCCACACTGGAAATACGTAAGTTCTCTTTGCTTCTTCCAAAATGAAGTTCCAGCCCCCAAATTAATCACACACACTCTCTCTAAACTAATAAATATTTTATTTTTTTAAAGATTTTATTTATTTATTTGTCAGAGAGAGAGAGAG
>ML098254.1:5273-23403 GCA_003697995.1 Taxidea taxus jeffersonii | reverse complement strand
TCCTCCAACGCTTGTTTATCCCTTGGCTCCTTTGCCTAAATTTATACTCCCTTTAGGGGCTATTAAGCTTGGCACAACAAACAGACATCTATAAAAACTCTAAGTTTACTAGAAAAGGAGGTAATTAAAACTCAGTTTTTAAAAAATCCTATTTTAGTCCACAGGAAGAATTTCTTTCCCCCTGAAAAATTTCATTAATGGTAGCATTATAGACGCCAAGATATACTTAGCTATTCTTGGAGGGGAGGAGGAGTTAGGATATGAGTACACATCATAAATAATGAAACTACATACTATGATTTTAAATTATTTTAGGCTGACACTGAAAAAAGAGAAGTATTTTATGTATACCTGATTTAACAGTGATAAACAGGTATTTACTGCTAAACCACCGAAAGATGCACAGGGTCTTTCTGTGCTTAAGAAGAATCAGGAAAACTTTAGGCTTCTAAGTATTAAATAAAGATGACACCCTCAAAGAACTTTCAAGGGCTCTGCAAAGAGATATTCTCAAGACTTTCTGAAGGTTCTGCCCTACTGTGTTAGGAGCCTCAGAGCATGCTTCAGATCTATACACCACAGAAAAAGGAAAAGAACATCTCATTCATTTATGTTTGCCTCTTCTCTGTCTAGACCCTTTTCATTTCCAAACCCTCAAATGGAAACCACATTTCCTTACTCCAGATAAAGTGGGTTGTGCACATTTATGAGGCATTAATATCTGTTATACTTCCAGTAGTTTGGGAAAATTTCTCCAGTTCATTAAAAAAAATTTAGGAATTTAAAGTTTAGAGCCTAATTTATTATTTTATAGATGAAGAAACATTGCTACAGAAATATTAACTTGCAAGAAGTAACATACAAAGTGGTGCCTTCAAAAGAAAGAAAATTAAGATAAAAAAAAGATTTTATTTATTTGACAGACAGAGATCACAAGTAGGCAGAGAGGCAGGCAGAGAAAGAGGAGGAAGCAGGCTCCCTGCCGAGCAGAGAGCCAGATATGGGGCTCTGGGGCTCCATCACAGGACCCTGGGATCATGACCCAAGCCAAAGGCAGAGGCCTTAACCCACTGAACCACCCAGGCGCCCTACTATTTACTTTAGATAGCAATGCCTGAATTAAAATAAATTTTTAAAACTTAAGTATCAATTATTATTGGTGCTATGCTAGACACACAAGTCCAGACTAAAATTCCTGGCTCTCTTTGGATTTATATTATCTAGATTGCCAGTTTTTTCTTCATTCATTCAAAAAACATGAAGTAACTACTATATATAAAAACAATGGGGACGCCTGGGTGGCTCAGTGGGTTGAGCCGCTGCCTTCGGCTCGGGTTGTGATCCCAGAGTCCTAGGATGGAGTCCCGCATGGGCTCCCTGTGCCTGCTTCTCTCTCCGCCTCTGCCTGCCTCTCTGCCTGCTTGTGTGCTCTCTATTCTCTGACAAATAAATAAATATTAAAAACAAACAAACAATGTTAAGTGCTATTTTAAGGTGTTTCTCTTATCCAAAGCAGAAGAGGATAGGCAATTTGCAAACTCTTTAGGCTTGCCTATGTGCCAAGTATTGCATGTTCACAACCATGAAGGGAAAAAAAAGTGCCTCTACAATTAATGAGTCACTATGAAGAGAAAACAACACTGTCCTCTCAAAAAAAGAAAATCCCAGACCACTCCATAGTTTAACAGTGACACAGAGGAGTCTCTTACAGGGAAGATTTTTATAAATCTCTTGAATTGTTTAGACAAGTCTTATCACTGACTGGTCTTATGGAAAGTTCTATTAAGAATGAAGGTCACCAGGCAGCAAGAACCCTCAAAACAGACAAACAGAACCTGACCATACATGTGTCAGGATTGGTAGGCAGACTAGGTGGTTAAGTATATAACAGCAAAGGAATTTGAGGCTTAACATTTCCCACACACATAATAGAGTTCCCCTCCCCAACCAAAAGCTGTATCTGTATTCTTAACATATTAGAGATAATAAGGGTTGTAAAAATAGGGAAACTTTATGAAAGCATAAAAAGTAGAAGTGAAATTTTCACATAATTCCACTTCCCAAAGATACCCCCCAAATAAGTGATAATTCTGCAGTTCTATAATCTGTGTTGTTCATTTAGCAGGTTTCGGACATCTTTCTATACGCATATGCATAAGTCTGCTTCTTTTTAAATGATGGCACCATATCTATCCTATGGCTGTACTATTAATTTAAGTCAATCCCATGCAGGTGGATGTTCATTCATATTGTTGCCAATTTTCCGTCATATATACAACTGAACAGTCATGTACATATGCCTTTCTTTAACATACACAAACATTTTCTTAGGATACATTTCTAGATGTGAAACTACTAAAATGTCATAAGCATGTATCAGAGGTGTCAAACCACCCTCCACAAAGTTAAAACCATTTTACAAAGTCCCACATAGTGTGTCAAGGCTGACTACATTTTCTCATAGATTTAAAATAATTTCAATTCTAACTCTGCTCTTCTATTTAGAAGTCTACTATTATTTAGAAGACTACATTCTAAAAGAAAACCCTAAAATGAAAGTCAACTGCAAATTCTCAACAATTCTGATACACTTTTACGACTAGAGACTGGATGTGTTATTGCTATTGTTCTGTGAAATTCTTATATACTAAGAGATCTCATTTGCTTTTTCACTAAATTTGGGCTGGGATCTTCAAAATAAAACAAAAAGCACTATTTCAAAATCAAAGTAGTTTATGGTTGCCCCATGAGATAATTTTTAACTCTTTTAACAGAATGTATCAAGATCTAAATTTCTTCTTCCAGTAATGAAAAAATAAACTATGCTAACCACTTGTAACCTAGCTAGCATTTGTAGGGTTCTGATGGACAAAATTCAAGTTATCTAGAAGATTTGAACTCTTCAGTTTCAAAGAAGTTGTCAAAACTCTGTTCTAGGGGTGCTTGGCTGAGTCAGTCAGAGGACCATGAGACTCTTGATTTCAGAGTTGTGAGTTCAAGCCCCACACTGGGTGTAGATTACCCAAATAAATAAACTTGAAAACAAAACCAAAAAACTCTGTTCTAGCAGTTCCACTTTAGAGTATAAATAGGATGCCCTTCATTTTTAATGACACGTAGAGAAAAAAAAAAACCTTAAAACTGTAAGAGCCTTGTCAATAATGATTTACTAAAAGATAAAGCCAAAACACTGACTAAATTTTTACAGTGCCTACCAATTCAATTTTACAGTGCCTGCGAACCAATATGGTTCAAATGTAAGCCCTACACAAATGAGGCAAACAAACAACCCCTCTCCTTTTTACTCTGCCTGCTCTAGCACCTGATTGAGAGCCTGGATGCAGAGCTATTCTTTTTCCTCTGAAATGTTTTACAGACTGTCTTTTATCCATTCATTCACCAACATTACTCACCTCCTTATGATTTCAAGGTTTATTATAGCAATGAACTGATCTTACTACCTCCAGGCTCTCAACCCTCAAAATTTACTCTTCATTCCTTCATAAATTTTAAATTTTTAAAAAGATTTTATTTATTTATTTGACACACACAGAGAGAGCGAGAGAGACAGAGAGAGAGAGAGAATACAAGCAGGGGGAGTGGGAGAGGGAGAAGTAGGCTTCCCACTGAGCAGGGAGCCCTAGGTAGCTCTAATCCCATGACCTGAGCCAAAGGCAGAACTTAATGACTGAGCCACCCAGACGCCCTGACTTTAACCCTTTTAGAGCATAACTTTAATTATTATCATTCCACAATTAGAAATCTACAATGGCTCCCTAATACCTAATGGGTTAGTTCAAACTCCTTTGCCTGAATGGAATGAAGACTTTTGTTAAATACCGGCTAATCTATTTTTTTATCCTTCAAAATTTTGTTCATACTACTTATCCTAATGCTACTTTCTGTATACTTTAAAAAAAACTTTATTATGAAAAACTTCAAATACAAAACCAAAGAACACCCTGTAATGAACTCATAAACCGTACCCAACTTTAAACAAACTGATGGCTAACCTTACTTTATCCATAACCACTCATCTGCAGAATTATTTTACAGCAAATCCAGAAATATCGCTTGTACATATAATATCTGCTGAGTGGAGTTGTCCCTCATTTATCATAAAAATGGGTGAAAGAGGTCTGCCTGTAATGGTAGGTGGTTGTGACAGAGAAAGACACATCTTTTTTTGGCAAAAGTTAAAATGGATAAAGGGCTTAATATAATTAATCAATTGATAAATCTGCTGAGTAATGTTTAGGTCTTATAATTAATTATACACTTATGGCTATTAAAAATGTCTTAAATTTTTTCTAAAGAAAAAAACACTGGAAGCAGTTATTATTTTTTAATTTGTTGATAAAATCTTTTGTATTCTGGGGAATTCAAATTTCTCCTTATAGCAAAGCTAAACCCAAGTACATATATGATCCACAGCTGTTACACAGCATTCCTATATTTTCTACAAGGCAATAAACAAAAATGGACAAAACACAGAAGAAACACCCCCAAAACAGTGATAGTCTTTTTTTTTTAAAAAAGATTTTATTTATTTATTTGACAAAGATCACAAGTAGGCAGAGAGGCAGGCAGAGAGAGAGGAGGAAGCAGGCTCCCCGCTGAGCCGGATGGGGGGGCAATCCCAGGACTCTGGGATCACGACCTGAGCCGGAGGCAGAGGCTTTAACCCAGTGAGCCACCCAGGCACCCCACAGAGTGATATTCTATAAACCTGTGTAATGAAGATAAGGACTGATTACACCATACAAGCAACGGTTCACATCTGAGGTACTGCCCAGGGGCGCCTGGGTGGCTCAGTCGGTTAAGCCGCTGCCTTCTGCTCAGGTCATGATCCCAGACTCCTGGGATTGAGTCCGTATCGGGCTCCTTGCCTAGCAGGGAGCATGCTTCTCTCTCCACCTCTGCCTGCCACTCTGCCTGCCTGTGCACTTGTGCACACACTTGCTCTCTGACAGATAAATAAATAAATAAAATCTTAAAGAAAAAATTTGAGGCACCGACCAGCTTTCTTATTTTTAGCAAGCAGTTTCTTAGAGTATTAGGAGAGGCTTAGTGACAATACTTAGGGTACTCAACTGAGGAGCACTTTTCAGTCAAAAATTAATTCTGTAGTAATGGTGTGCAGAACAAAAGCATTTGGGATAGATATGGATGATTCCTATTTGAACCACAAAGCAAATCTAAAGGTCCAGTTAATGGAAAACAAGCCCAAATCACTGTCTAATGCAAATATATACCATTACACGTTCTATTCCCAAACTACTCATCATAAGCTATACCAATGGCAATAAAATTAAACTTAAAATAATTTGCAATTTAAAAAGTGACAGTGATGGAACATGAAGATTAACTCCAAGAAACACTGATATACACTGCTTTGCCTAAGCAAAAAATAAGCCTGCATTTACTCATACAGTAGGTTCCTTGTAAAATATAATCTTTGAAATGATGAGTACATACATTATTTCCCTAGAGGCCCAAGAGAATGAACATCTCTGGACCAAATAGCCAGTGGTTTGTTGCGACACAGGAACTTAAAGTTCCCAACATGCAAAACAAAAATATTTAACTTATTGATTGTAAACATCTCTAGAGATCTTAATATGAAAAATTATTTTAAGGCCTGGACAGATGCTCATCTTTGATCCAATTTCAGTAAACATTCCAGCTGTGTTTAGGCCAAAATTCTCATTTATTAATTAATTCTTGTAATAAATAATCCCCAGGGCACTGAAGGAAAAGTAGTACTTTTTAGTTAATGAATACAACTGGCACAGTAAGCAGCTCCAAATTCTTATGCAAAATATAATCGCCATATACCATGCTAAGTTTTACCACTCATTTACTGTCTCCTTGAATCACCTCTATTGCTTTTCCTGTCATAATGTAGTTCAATCCTAAGCAAAGCCCAGAATTCTGGCCCTGAATAACTAAGAGTAAAACACAAAGTATCTTAGGTTCACATGCCATTTTCCTTTTTTGTTAAAACATCTATTTTATAGACTTATTTTTTTCCCAAGTGAAATATTTCTAAATGCTGAACATTACCGTTATTGTTTGTTTATTTTTTTTAAATATTATTTATTTATTTGACAGAGAGCACAAGCAGGCAGAGAGGCAGGCAGAGAGGAGGGGTAAAGCAGGCTCCCTGCCAAGCAGAGAGCCCAATTCGGGGCTTGATCCCAGGACCCTGAGATCATGACCTGAGCCGAAGGCAGAGGCTTAACTCGCTGAGCCACCCAGGCACCCCATGAACATTACCGTTCTTGAATACTATATTTCCTTTTCCAGTACTTGGTAACCGATATAAAAACTAAGATTTTTTAAAAAAAATCCTAATCCCCAGATTTTGACAAATCTCTTGTAGACCACCACTGGTAACTTTAGATTAGTCGTTCTCAATCTTTTTAGAAGAAAGGACAGTTTATCAAATGTGTAAAGATTTGGGGGGAGGATCGGAAAAACAGGTGAAGGGGGTTAGAAGTTAGAAATTTCTAGTTACAGGGGCGCCTGGGTGGCTCAGTGGGTTAAAGCCTCTGCCTTCGGCTCAAGTCATGATCCCAGGGTCCTGGGATTGAGCCCCGCATCAGGCTCTCTGCTCAGCAGGGAGCCTGCTTCCTCCTTTCTCTCTGCCTACTTGTGATCTTTGTCTGCCAAATAAATAAACAGATAAGAATAAAATATATATATAAAAAAAGAAATTTCCAGTTACAGAGTAATATCACAGGGGTGTAATGTACAGCATGGTGACCACAGTTAACATGTTGTATATCTGAAAACTGCCAGGAGAGTAGATCTTAAAAGTTCTTAGTATGAGAAAATACCCTTTTTTAAAAAAAGATTATTTATTTATTTGACAGAGATCACAAGTAGGCAGAGATGCAGGTAGAGAGAGAGGAGGAAGCAGGCTCCCTGCCGAGCAGAGAGCCTGATGTGAGGCTCGATCCCACGACCCTGGGATCATGACCTGAGCCGAAGGCAGAGGCTTTAACCCACTGAGCCACCCAGGCGCCCGAGAAAATATCTTTTTCTGGTAACTCTGTAAGGTGACATGTGTTGCTGCCTAGACTTACTGTGGTGATCATTTCCCAATGTATGCAAATACCAACTCATTATGCTGTGTACCTGAAACTAATACAATGTTATATGTTAAGTATACCTCAATTAAAAAAATTGTTTTTTATATGAGGCCATTAGAGTGGGCCCTAATCAAATATGACTGAAGCTAGAAAGAAGAAGAAATCTGGATGAAGAGCCACCAAGTGGTGCGTGCATAGAGGGATGACCCTATGGAAAGGCAGTAGTAGGAGGTAACTACCTGCAAGCTATGGAGAGAGCTCAGGAGAAACCAATGCTGCCAACACCTTGATCCCCGACTTCTAGCACAGAAATTTTTATCTGTGGATTAGGAAAATACAGAAAAAAAAGGTATGAATTTGGTAACGGATTACATCCTTTGTAATTGGGGTTCTCGCCCCTCAAAGTACCAATGTCAATAATAACAGTTACAAAGAACTAACAATACTTCTGCACAACACTCTATCCTTAAAGACCACTGTTTATTCTGCTATGACAGAACTAAATAAATACCCTGGTAAATGTATCAGATGATCTTTACTAAGGGTGACCAAAAATGGGAAACAAGGATCCTTGCCTAAGAAGATGCCTCACTTTGGGACGCCTGAGTGGCTCAGTTGGTTGAGCAGCTGCCTTCGGCTCGGGTCATGATCCCAAGCATCCTGGGATCGAGTCCCGCCCGAATCGGGTTCCTTGCTTAGCAGGGAGCTTGCTTCTCCCTCTGCCTCTGCCTGCCACTCTCTCTGCCTGTGCTCACTCTATCAAGTAAATAAATAAAATCTTAAAAAAAAAAAAGAAGATGCCTCACTTTGACCTATTGGGCCAAACCACCATGAATCCCTCCCCCACTAACCCAATGACGCCTTCAAATTCATCTCTAAATTCTAAAGCCAAACCAAACACCAACCAACCAACCAACGAAACAAACAGCAATGAATCATGGCTCTTCAACAAATTTAGGACTTAAGAATCCACTAAGATTCAAAATTGTGTTTTAACTCTTCCCCCATCTGTATATAAAAGCAGGAGGGAAACCCACTTGGGTCCAGTATGACTATTCAAAAATTGATCCCTGGTGCGGGGTGGAGGGGTGGGGTGGCGGGTGGTGGTGGGGGCGCCTGAATGGTTCAGCTGGATGAGCGTCTGGAGTATACTGTGGCTTAGGTCTCCATCTCAGTTTTGTGAGATCCAGCTCCAACTCCACACCCCAGTGTGGAGTCTGCTTTGGGATTCTCTCAGATCTCCTTCTCCCGTTACTGTTTCTCTAGCCAATTTCAAACTTAATACTTCTTAGCTATTATTTGAGCAAACATGAATTCCCACCAATCCTGCTTTGGTAAACTGTTCAAAGGAGACAATATTTGCCTAATTTCTTCTTTCCAGGGACCTACAATGAATGTTTATTTGGCTATCGAGCTTATTTTAATACAAAAACACTAATTTACAAGGCAAAAAAGTTTTAAAGACACATTTGGGTGCTGCTTGCCACCATTCCTTATTCTACTGAAATACAAATTCCTTTAAGTCTTATGACTTCTAGACCTGTTATTAATGCCTTCCACTGATTTCCTTTTCAAAGTCTTTTTGGGGCTCCTAGGTGGCTCAGTTGGTTGAGTGAGTGCCTTCAGCTCAGGTCAGGCTTGGGGGGTGTGGGGTGGTGAGGGGGGGGATGCTCGGCGAGGAGCCTGTTTCTTTCTCTCTCCCTGCTGCTCCCCTTGTTTATGCTCTCTCTGGCAAATGAATAAATATTTAAAGGGGGTAAAAAAAACCCTTTCTTTTGGAAAAAATTGAGTTTACCAAGCACAACTGAGTGTGCATCTATGCCAAGAGGAGACAAGTCAAAACTAAGTAGCTTTTAATCTCCAGTAGCAAAATTATGAATTCACAGATTTTCTTTATAAGAAAACAGCACATTCACAGGCAGGTTTTGTGGTGGTGGTCTGCTGTGTGGCCCAGTAGCTCAAAGTAGGGGGCAAACCTTTTCAGGCTCAAGAACAAATTACATCTCCTATCTTTCTCTCTTAGGAACCAAATGCTAGGGTATCTGTAGCTCTTAATCTTTTCTTTTGAAGACAGATCACCGATTTCTGTGAAAATCGGATTAGGACTATGAACCTTTTCCTTAGAAAAACAAGCAAAACTTGAGGTCAAAATTCTAGGGATTCATAGGCCTCTGCTCTATACTCTTTCCTGAACTGCCACCAGTTTGATAAAGAAAGCCTATAACTGACCGAATGGCAAGGTGTGGGTGATTGAAAGAGGCCTATTCTTTTTTAGTATCAAGGAAGCCAGAACTTATAATATTGTCGTAAGGCATAGTGCTCAATCAAAACCCATCCATTTCCTTTCTCCATCCAGATCCAGGAGCCCCATCCAATTCTGGCAAAGGGTCCTAAAGAAAAAAAGATCAAAACTACAGAAAAGGAGCAATACCCAATGTCCAGAAGAGAGGAAAGGGCAGATTATACTAGTGGAGACAGAAGGCTCCTTAAGTAAAATAGGTAATATTGTACAATGAAAAGATCTTGGAGTCATGAGGATCTTGACTCATCTTATTACTAGTTGTGTGATCACTGTGATTTCAATTTGTTCATTGTAAACAACTCCACTGCACAATTTTGAGAATTAAGTGAGATAACATTCATAAGAGAACCTAGCAAGATACTTGGCACATTGTAGGTACCCACTTTTGATATGTAGTGTTACACTATTAAAGAAGTAACAGGAGCCATTTTGTG
The DNA here is from genome assembly GCA_003697995.1 of Taxidea taxus jeffersonii. Classification (NCBI taxonomy): domain Eukaryota; kingdom Metazoa; phylum Chordata; class Mammalia; order Carnivora; family Mustelidae; genus Taxidea; species Taxidea taxus. The sequence goes on along the minus strand of ML098254.1, from coordinate 13,570 downwards.
GCTTCCAAGGCAATAGTATAAAGTGGAGAGAGGAAGTCAAAACCTGAGTTGTCTTAGTAACTTATCAAGTCCACTAACAGTAATATTTGCTAATCGTCACTTGAGTAAACTGCACTCCTAGTCAAAATATCTCATCAGTTTGCTTAGAGAAATCTTGTTTGTCTGTTTGTTTTGTAGATTCCATGCCCAGTGAGCCCAACACTGGGTGTGAATTCACGACCCTAAGATTGAGACTTAAGCTGAGATAAGAGTGGACGCTTAACAGAGCCACCCAAGCGCTGAGAGAAATCTTGACTGTTTAACATTAACCTAATATACACAAGGTATCTTTTCAGAAATTCAACCATCTCATAAAATGAAATCTCTTGTATAGGGAATATACTGTTAATTTACCCAATTGTTTCCTCAATCTTCCTGTCGGGAATGATTTCCAGAATTCTTTAAAACATTATTATACCCTTTTAGTACAGTCATTATATATCTATGTAGCTATTCTTTTTTTTTTTTTTAAGATTTTTAAATTTATTTATTTGTCAGAGAGAGAGGGAGAGAGAGCGAACGAACACAGGCAGACAGAGAGGCAGGCAGAGGGAGAAGCAGACTCCCTGCCGAGCAAGGAGCCCAATGTGGGACTCGATCCCAGGATGCTGGGATCATGACCTGAGCTGAAGGCAGCTGCTTAACCAACTGAGCCATCCAGGCGTCCCTATTCCTTTTTTTTTTTTTTTTAAAGATTTATTTATTTGGCAAAGAGAGACACAGCGAGAGAGAGAACACAGGCAGGGGGAGTGGGAGAGGGAGAAGTAGGCTTCCTGTCAAGCAGAGAGCCCAATGTGGTGCTCAGTCCCAGGACCCTGGGATCATGACCTGAGCCAAAGGCAGATCCTTAACCACTGAGCCACCCAGGTGCCCCTAGCTATTCTATTCTGTTGACTGCAAATATCATGTGATAGTCACAAGAGGAATGGAACTCAGAGGCCTAGTACTACTACTGGGGAGAGATGAAACATCTGAGTATGTTTCCTAAATCGGCTTTACCAACGACCCACAACCCCTCAGTCTATAGACACTTTTATTCTAAACTTTAAAAGATTTTATTGTGAAAAATTTCAAACAAGTATAAAAGGAAAGTTTTATAATGTCATTTATTCATCACTGTTTCAATAATTACCAACTCTTAGTTAATCTTATTTCATCTATTACCTCTCCTCCATTCTAAAGTAAACACCAGCAATGTATCATTTTATTGTATTTCAGCATGTATCTCTGAAAAGTAGATTTTTTAAAAAAAGGTAATGTATGCATTTTAGTTCCTCTTTTGTTTTGGGGGGGAATGGAAGAAAATAACTTTAGCCCACCATTTCATCCTTTCCTAAAACTCCCATTCCTCTATCTAAAAATATTGTCGGGACGCCTGGGTGGCTCAGTTGGTTGAGCGGCTGCCTTCGGCTCAGGTCATGATCCCAGCTTCTTGGGATTGAGTCCCACATCAGGCTCCTTGCTCGGCGGGGAGCCTGCTTCTCTCTCTGCCTCTGTCTGCCACTCTGTCTGCCTGTGCTCACTCTCTCTGACAAATAAATAAATAAAATCTTAAAAAAATAAAAATAAAAATATTGTCAACCAATCTGAATTCATTTTGGCTCTCCTCACTTTAATCCTGAAATATTTAAAACACTTTTTTCAAAAAACTGAAGAGAAAGGAACACTCTCAAACTAGTTTTGTGAGACTCGCATTACCCTGATACCAAAGCCAGGCAAGAACACAAGCCAGTACCTCTGATGAACACAGATGCAAAAATCCTCAACCGAATATTCACAAACTGAATTTAACAGTACATTAAAAGGATTATACACCATGATTAAGATTTATTTCTGGAATACAAGGATGGTTCAACTACCCAAATCAATAAATGTGATACACCACATCAACAAAGTGAAGAATATCAACATAATACAGGACAAGCCTGCGGCTAACATCATAGTCAATGGTGAAAAGCTGAAAGCTTTTCCTTTAAGATCATGAACAAGACCAAGATGTCCACTCTTCTACTTTTATTCAAAATAGTACTGGGAAGCTCTAACCAAAGGAACTAGACAAGAGAAAGAAATAAAAGACATCCAAATAAAAAAAGAAGTAAAATTGTCTGTTTGCAGATGACATAGTATCCTATCTAGAAAACCCTGAAGATTCCACCAAAAAGCTGTTAACAAATAAACAGCTATAAACATATAAACAAGCTGCAGGATACAAAATCAATACAAAAATCAGTTGTTCTATACACTAACACCAAACTACAGGAAAGAGAAATTAGGAAAACAATCCTAATTACAACAGCATAAACTTATTTATTAATTTATTTATTTAGTAATAAATGTAACTACGAAAGTAAAAGATCTGTATATTGAAAACTATAAAACACTGATGAAAGAAACTGGAACCACAAATGAATGGAAACATAGTCCATACTCATATATTGGAAGAATTAATACTTTTAGAATGTCCATACTATCCAAAGTGATCTACAGATTCAATGTGATACCTTTCAAAATTCCAGTGGCATTTTTCCCAGTAACAGAAAAAAAAAAATCCCGAAATTCCTTCTATGGCACCTCAAAAGACTCTGAATAGCCAAAAGAGTCTTGAAAAAGAACAACAAAGCTGGAGACAGCACAATTCTGGACTTGAAACTATATTACAAAGCTGTAGTTATCAAAAAGTATAGTATTGGCATAAAAGCAGACACATAAATCAATGGAACAGAAAAGAGAGCCCAGGAAAAGGGGTGCCTGGGTGACTCAGTGGGTTAAGCCTCTGCCTTTCAGCTTGGGTCATGATCTTGGGGTCCTGGGATCGAGCCCCACATTGGGCTCTCTGCTCAGCAGCAAGCCTTCTTCCCCCTTTCTCTCTGCTGGCTGCTCTGCCTACTTGTGATCTCTCTCTCTCTCTGTCAAATAAATAGAGAGCCAGAAATAACTCCATATATATTTAAATAAATCCACACATATATGGCATTCGTATGTCAGTGTGTGTATGTATTTATGTACTGTACTATGTACAGTTTACTGTACCATAGTACATATACTGTATACACACCCATATATATATTTTTTCAATTAATTTTCAACAAAGGCACCGAGAATATACAGTGGGGAAAGAGCAGTTTCTTCGATAAATGGTGCTGGGAAAATGGAAACTCCATATGCAAAAGAATGAAACTAGACCCTTATTCTATACAATAGACAGAAATCAACTCAAAATGGATTAAGTATGAATGTAAGATCTAAAAGTGTGTATCTCCTAAAAGAAAACATAGAGTGCAAGGTCCTTATCATTGATTTTGTCAATGATTCTGGGATTCGACACTGAAAACAAGGGCAACAAAATAAAAAAAATAAACAAGTAGGATTACATCAAACTAAAAGCTTCTGCACAGAAAAGGAAACCATCAACAAAATAAAAAAGCAACCTATGGAATGAAATAAAATATTTGCAAACCACATATCCAATAAGGGGTGGATAACAAAAATATACAAGAAACCCATATAACTCCGCATGCCCAAAATTCTTACAACTCAATAGCACCAAAAACCCAACCAATCAACTAATAAACCCAATTAAAAAATGGGCAAAGGACCTGAATAGACATTTTCCCCAATAAGACATAAAAATGGCCAACAGGCCTCTGAAAAGGTCTCAACATCACTTATCATCAAGGAAATGCAATTCAAAACCATGAAGAGATACCACCTAGCACCTGTTAGGAAGGCTATTATCAAACAAGAGATAACAAAAGCTAGTGAAGATGCAGAAAAAAAGGAACCCTTGTACCCTGTTGGTGGTAATGTAAACTGGTACAGTCATTATGGAAAACAGTATGGAGGCTCCTCAAGAAATTAAAAATAGGGGGCACCTGGGTGGCTCAGTGGATTAAAGCCTCTGCCTTCAGCTCAGGTCATGATCTTAGGGTCCCGGGATCAAGCCCCGAGCCGGGCTCTCTGCTCAGCAGGGACCCTGCTTTCCTTCCTCTCTCTCTGCCTGCCTCTCCGCCTACTTGTGATCTCTGTCAAATGAATAAACAAAATCTTTAAAAATAAAAAAAATTTTAAAAAAGAAATTAAAAATAGAACTACCATATGATACAGCAATCCCACTTCTGTTAATACAGCCAAAGAAAACAAAATCACTATCTTGAAGAGATATCTGTACTCCCGTGTTCACAGGAGCATTATTCACAACAGCTAAGGTATGGAAACAATCTAAAAGTCTGTTATAAGATGAATGGATTGGGGCGCCTGGGTGGTCAGTTGATTAAGCAACTGCCTTTGACTCAGGTCATGATCCCAGGATCCTGGGATCGAGCCCCATGTCAGGCTTCTTACTCAGCGGGGAGCCTGCTTCTCCCTTTCATTCTGCCTGCTACTCTGCCTGCTTGTGCTCTCCATCAAATAACTAAAAAAAAAAAGATGAATGATTTAAAAATGTGATACTCATCTATTTACCTATAGTGGAATATTGTTCAGCCATAAAAAAAGAAGGAAATCCTGTCATTTGTGATGACATGAACAAACCCGGAGAGGCTTATGCTTCATGAAATAAGCCAGAGAAAGAAAAATACTGCACAGCATCACTTACATGTAGAATTACTTAAAAAAATAAAAAACTGAACTTACTGAATCAGAGTACAATGGTGGGTGCTGGGCTGGGGTGCAGGAGAAATAGGGAGAGACTGGTAAAAGGGTACAAACTTCCAGTTATAGAGATGAATAAGGCTAGAGGATCTAAGGTAGATACTAGATAATGTAGTTACACAGTGACTACAGTTGATAATACCATATTGCAAAGATGAAATTTGCTAAGAGACCAGAACTTCAGGTTTCTCATCCGCCCCCCCCCAAAAGCTGGGATACATATGTGGGGGATGAATGTGTTAATTAACTCAATTGTTGGAATCCTTTCACAATGTACAATCAAATCATCATGTTGTATACAATACAGTACAATTTTATTTGTTAATTATCTCAATAAAGATTAAAAACACACACTATCCTCAACACCAGAATTTATGAGCAATCTGGTGATACACAGCATTATCTGAAAAGGCAGATGTATCCTGAAATTCTAAAGGTAAAAAATTCCTTTAACTTTGGTCAGCCTATGAGCCACTAAAGTCACTTCAAATAAAACACTCTCTGCTCATGTCTGAAAAGGACCTTGGATCCTGAAAAGCTTTGTTTCTTTAAAACTCCTTTTTCTAGTATAAATTCCCTTTTTTAAAAAAAATAAATCTTTATTTTATTTTATTTGAGAGGGAGAGACACAGCGAGAGAGGGAATACAAGCTGGGGGAGTGGGAGAGGGAGAAGCAGGCTTCTAGCCGAGCAGGGAGCCTGATGTGGAGGTTGATCCCAGGATTGCTGGGATCATAACCTGAGCCGAAGGCTGATGCTCAATGAGCCACCCAAGTGCCCCTCTAGTATAAATTTCTTTCTTTTTTTGTTTTTTAATATATATATATTTATTTGAGAGAGAGACAGTGAGAGAGAGTATGAGCGAGGAGAAGGTTAGAGAGAGAAGCAGACTCCCCGTGGAGCTGGGAGCCTGATGCGGGACTCGATCCCGGGACTCCAGGATCATGACCTGAGCTGAAGGCAGTCGCTTAACCAAATGAGCCACCCAGGCGCCCCTAGTATAAATTTCTTAATGTGATATTTATAAATGTATTTGTATTGTAAATACCAGTACATTGTCAAGTCAGAAGCCTCAAACAAATTTCAGCAGCACACCAATTATTCCTCTGCTAAACAGTTAATTCTTTTCATATAACCAGTGGAATCATGAAAATTAGGTGCTCCATTTATAGCATGAAAGCATTACTAATCCCAAGGTGAAGATAAAGTTTACAGAATCGACCAAATATTCCTAACAATAATTCTAACAGTAATATTCCTAACAATAATGACTTCCAAAATAAAAGCTAACATTTACTGGATGCTTGTTTTATACAAACCACGGTTTCTTCAATTACTTTACATGCATTAGCTCATGAAATGCCCACAACTTTATGAGTAATGTACTACTCCTATTTAGCCAGAGAAACTCAGCAAGTTAAGGATCTTGTCCAAGACTAAAAACAAGAAAACAGCAAACTAGAATCTGAATCTTGGTCTATCCAATTTTAGGACTTTCACATTTGTAATCACTATTGCTTCACATTTGACATATCCTGATTTAAAATTTTTTAGCCTATAAGTATATTATAATGTGACACACACTGCTGAAATACGTTAACTTCTTTTAATTCAAAAGGATAAAACAGATTTCATATTCAACAGGTTTATGATTTTAAAAGATCTAATATTTAAGACTTATAAAATCAAGTAATTTGAATTTTAAATGACAATGTTAAAGAGTACATGACATCCTTTCTAAGATACTGTCTATTTTCAGGTCTAAGAGGGAGCCATTCAAGGAATGTTAATTGAACAGCCTTCTACAAGTAGCAGTGTCCCAAGTGGTAGTCAGGTTTAAGTACTTGAAATCATCAGAGACAAATGGAAAATGATCTAGCATTTCAAAAGAGATCATTTTTACTAGAGAAAGGAAGTTTCTTATCTTGAATTATAAATTAAAACAAGAAATTCTGGTTCCTAGAAGAACGGAAAAGTCCATGATCCTCTTCCATGGACTAAACATAATTATTAGTTACTGAAAAATCTAGAAGCTGACAGTTTTAGTAAATTAAATAATTTTTGTGTTATGGTAGAAATATTATGACAAAATAAATATTCATGATGAATCTGACAAGCCTTACATAGAGGGTCAGGAAAAGAACAGGGTGTGGAAAGAAACTAGACGTCCATCAACAGATGAATGGATAAAGAGGTGGTATACAGGGCACCTGGGTGGCTCAGTGGTTTAAAGCCTCTGCCTTCAGCTCAGGTCATGATCCCGGGGTCCTGGGATAGAGCCCTGCATCGGGCTCTCTGCTTAGCAGGGAGCCTGCTTCCTCCTCTCTCTCTCTGCATGCCTCTCTGCCTACTTGTGATCTCTGTCAGATAAATAAATAAAATCTTAAAAAAAAAAAAGAGGTGGTATACATATACAATGGAATACTATGCAGTCATCAAAACGACATGAAATCTTGCTATTTGCAACGATGCGGATGGAACTAGAGGGTATTATGCTAAGCGAAATAAGTCAATCAGAGAAAGACAATTATTGTATGATCTCTCTGATTTGAGGAATTTGAGAGGCAGGGCATGGGGTTTGTGGGGGGTAAGGAAGGGAAAAAAGTGAAACAAGATGGGACCTGGGAGGGAGACAAACCATAAAAGACCCTTAATCTCAGGAAACAAACTGAAGATTGTTGGGGGCAGGGGTTAGGGATAGGGTGGCTGGGTTATGGACACTGGGGGAGGGTATATGCTATGGTGAATTGTGTAAGACTGATGATTCAGACCTGTACCCCTGAAGCAAATAATACATTATATGTTTAAAAAAAAGAACGGGGGGGGGGCGCCTGGGTGGCTCAGTGGGTTAAAGCCGCTGCCTTCGGCTCGGGTCATGATCCCAGGGTCATGGGATCGAAGCCCACATCAGGCTCTCTGCTCTGTGGACAGCCTGCTTCCTCCTTCTCTCTCTCCTCTGCCTCTCTGCCTACTTGTGATCTCTGTCAAATAAATAAATAAAATCTTAAAAAAAAAAAAAAACAGGGTAGAAGGATTATAAACTAGATTTCCCTAACTACATGCAGACTTGTACATTTCACTTAGTAATACTATTTTACATAATAATAAAACAAAAAGTAATCCTTGAAAAATCCGAGATTAAGTTGAAACAAATTAACTTCACTATGTATCCACTTGGAAAAGAATTATTCCAAGTGATTTTAAAACATTATAATTTGACAGCATATCCTTAGAGGGACACATTCTAAGGGTATAAAAAACTCACTTTCCAGTAATCATATTGTTCGAGCATTCTAAAACTGCTGTGTGCGCAATGTGGGACAAAGCAAAGAGTAATGGCACTGGTGTTAGTGGAAAGTGGGATTAGGGGAGTGGGGAAAACTAGATTTAGAAAAATGATGTAGTACTGAATTTCAAATAAAAGTTACCAAATACCAACAACTGGTATTTTTTATTTTTTTTAAAGATTTTATTTATTTATTTATTTGACAGACAGAAATCACAAGTGGCAGAGAGGCAGGCAGAGAGAGAGGAGGAAGCAGGCTCCCCGCTGAGCAGAGAGCCCGATGTGGGGCTCGATCCCAGGACCCTGGGATCATGACCTGAGCC
>RCUC01113275.1:0-13085 GCA_003697995.1 Taxidea taxus jeffersonii | reverse complement strand
TGGTTAAAGCCTCTGCCTTCAGCTCAGGTCATGATCCCAAGGTCCTGGGATCGAGCCCCGCATCGGGCTCTCTGCTCAGCAGGGAGCCTGCCTCTCCCTCTCTCTGTGCCTGCCTCTCTGCCTACTTGTGATTTCTGTCTGTCAAATAAATGAATAAAATCTTAAAAAAAAAAAAAAAGAAATCAGTCAGGACATAGTTGAACTCAACACCACCATAATAAACTAGATATATAATAGACATCTGTTGATTATTTCATCCAACAACAGCAGAATACACATTCTTCTCAAGTGCACATGGAACATTCACTAAGGTAGACCACTTTCTGGGCCATAAAACACACCTTAACAAATTTAAAAGAATAGGACTTATACCATATACTGGAATTACAAACTACACTGGAACTACACTGGAATTAAACTTAGTGAAACTAATTAAGATAGTTGAAATACTCAAAGTATTTGAAAATTAAATAACACATGGGTCAAAGAAGAAATCTCAAGAGAAATTTCAAAACATTTTGAACTAAATGAAAATGAAAACACAACTTAGCAAAATCTGTGGGATGGAAGGAAAGCAGAGCTTAGAGGAGAATTCATAGCTTTTGAATGCATATATTAGAAAAGAGAAAGTTCTAAAAACAATAATCTGTGTTTCCACCTTAGGAAATTAGAGAGAGAAGAGCAAGTTAAATCCAAAGTAATCAGAAGAGAAATAATAAAAATTGGAGCAGAAACCAATTACATTAAAACCAAGAAATCAATAAAGAAAAACCAATGAAACCAAAAACTAGTTCTTTGAAAGAGATTAATGAAACTGATAATCCTCTAGCCAAGCTAATTAAGAGAAAAGGAGAGAGAATACAAATTATTAATATCATAAGTGAAAGGGGGACATCAGTACAGATCCAATGGACACTAAAAGGATAATAAAGGAATACTACGAATATCATGCTCACAAATTTAACAATCTAGATGAAGCAGACCAATACCTTAAAAGACACAATCTACCAAACTTACCTGAGAATAAACAAATAATCTGAATAGGCCTAACTCTAACTATTCGAGAAATAGATCAATAATTAATAATCTTCCAAAACAGAAAACATTAGGCCCAGATGGGTTCACTGGTGAATTCTACCAAACATTTAAGAAAGAAATTCTACCAATTCTCTTCAGTCTCTTCTGGAAGACAGAGACAGAGGGAAAACTTCCTAACTCATTCTATGAGGTCAAAATTACCATAGTACCAAAAAAAAAAAAAAAAAAGAAAGAAAGGAAGGAAGGAAGGAACCAGAAAAAGTTGTTTAGAAATTATAAAAAAGAAAACTAAAATCCAGTATCTCTCATGAACATAGATGCAAAAAACCTCAACGAAATACTGACAAATTAAATCGAACAATGTATAAAAAGAATTATATAACACAGGTGCAGATTATTCACCATAGCTCTATAATTGGGGTTTATGTCAGGTGAGCAAGGCTGGTTCAACATCATGGATTTGAGAGTCCCAAGTTTTCCTCATGATGTATGTCAATTACATCAAGCAGATACAGGCAGGAATACCATAAAAAGCTACGTTTACGATTAACAATCCACCAGCTAGACTATAAACTCTGTGAGGGAAGGACCATGCCCACTGTGGTCTCTGCTTTATGACCAGTGCTGTCCAGTATCCTGTACCTAGTAGATGTTTAGTAAGTACTTGTGGAATTAATGTCTGAAGTATTAAGATCCAGATAATACTACATACTAATCACTTAAGTTTATGCTCTCATCCAAAGTCATCAGTTTCCCAAAACAAAAATATTCTCCAGTGCTTTTTTGCCTTGGAAATGTTTTGCCTCTATCTTAAAATTTCTATGCATGGGACATCTGGGTGGCTCAGGGGGTTAAGTGTCTGCCTTTAGCTCAGGTCATAATCCCAGGGTCCTGGGATCGAGTCCCACATCAGGCTACTTGCTGAGCAGGAAGCCTGCTTCTCCCTCTGTCCGCCTCTGACTCTCTTTCCTTCTGACAAATAAATAAATAAAATCTTTAAAAAAATTTTTTATGCACAATTGAACCTTAATACACTTCATGTTTTGGGGACAGCCGTGGCTGGGAACACTCACTTTACTCCCTTTACATACTTTTGAACCCCATCTTTTTCAAAACAAACATGGCCTGGTAATATTGAACGGTTCCAACTCAGACTTGCTTTTCACAGCTGTATCACATGATGAAGAACACTTAATAAGGAAAGAAAACACATTTTTGGAGAAATTTTCCCGTTAAGAGAAGAAACAAATTGCATCACTGTGGGAGAAGAGATTTGGTCCCTACCTGCTTACTAGATGGTGAGTTCCAAACTCCTTGGCTATTCTACTACCATGTCAAACCCAACTCTTTGGCCCACACGGTGTCTTTTCTTCCCATCAGACCTACTCTCCTCGGTCCCAGAACACCATGACCTGATTGCTTAAGTCCTGTGGACACCCTCGTAGTCATATTTTTTCCTTTACGCTCATGTGAAACCAGTCACCGAGCTCTTTTATTTCTAGCATCTTGGTGTTTCCCATCAATCCTTCAACACCTCTCCTCCCTGGCCCCTCTCCTAGCTCAGACAACTATTCCCTCCCTCTTGAACACTTGCCAGTAACGATCAGCCAACTAGTCTCTCTCCACCTGATCTTGCTGGTCTCCAGTGTCTTCCCGCCCCGTTACCACCAAGGAGGTATCTGTAAAATGCACACCTGATCAGGCAGACCTAAGATGAAGTCCAGCTCCTGGCCAGGCAGATGAAAGCCCTCTGCAGCCTGGCCCTGCTGCCTCTTGTCAAACTTTCCCATCTCTCTGCCTACACCCTTCCTGCTCTGCTCAAACTTCTCAGACTCCCAAATGCATCAGGATCTCCTGCTCTTTGGTCTTTGCTTCCCCCTGCCTGGAGCCCTCTTCCTTCAGGGCTCAACCCTAATGTCCCTCTCCTCTGGGAAGCCTTCCTTGACCTTGTTCGCTGTCTGTCAGGCGTGGTTAAGAGTTGTGTCCCTATGGTCCCACAGCATCTGGCTTTTCCTCTTACTGTGCTGGGTTGAAAGGGTGAAACGGTCTGTTGACACCCCCATCTCCACAGTAGAGGTTCAGCCCTATCCTCCACAAGCAAGCACTGTGTGCTGTTCACCATTTCTTCTCCAGGCCTGAGCCCCATTCTCACTTTACTGAACTCAGGGAACATCGGATTCATATTTGGTTCCCTGGATTTATCACAGTGCTTAGGTACAGCAGGGAGGAGTAAAAAGTAGTGAACGAATGCAATATTCTTTTGGCTGAAATGCAGTTCTGAGATTAACACCCTTGAACTTGGTACTTAGACCCATATTTGGTGCCCAAATGTTGGTATGACGTGTACAGATGGCAAGCAGACATTTGTTTCTGACATACATAGAATAAGATATAACAAGAATAGGGGGTAGGACACAAGCATCCCTAAAGTGAATTCCCAGAACTGGGGACAGGCCATCTACAAGCAGCTGCATTTGCTTTTTGCTTTTGATTCTAAAGATCCTCGTTATTACTTAGTAACTAGTCATTTCTTCTTGCTGGGACTCAGTTTCTTCATATATCAAATGAGTCTTTTCCAGCTTCAAAGGTCTGCAGGAGGAAATGGGCTGCTATTTTTACACATTGAGTTTGAAAGTTATTTTGAATAAGAAGGCTCCTGGAAAAACTAAAATACTCTACCAATGTATCTTGCAACTCACACTTCAGTGTTCATACAGAAAAGTTTAAAGATGGCAAGTGGGTTAAGGTATTTAGCAAAAGTTGTTCTAAAAACATTTTGTGGAGAATATATATATAAACAATTATAGACAAAATTATAAAGTGTCTGGTATTTTAAAAGAATATTCAGAGAATACAGCAATCATGGCAGAGTCAGGAAGTCTAGTGGTAACCAACCTATGATTTGCAGTATTTGTAAAAAAAATTTTTAAAACTGACTAAAATTGCACCGTTTCATTTTTTAAACTGCTAAACAATATTACAAGATGATTCCGCAATGCTTCCTCTTCCTATATACTCAAAACTTTTAGGTCGCCGACCTAGTGCAGCCCTTCCACAAAACATGATTTGTGTTGGCGATGCCATAGTCAGGTATCTGGAATCAATATTACAGCATATAAAACCCTGAGTACCGTAATTTTGATGACTGATTTTAAAACCGCTTTGATCAAATCTATTATTTTTACAAATGTAAAGAAACCCTAATAGACCCTTAGAAGACGTCTCTTCCAAGTTCTCAAGTGCAAGGGGCCTTGGTGATATTAACTTCCTATTTTAGTTTCCTAACATTAGGCACATATTTAGAAAAGGCCCTTAACAATCTTACCACTTTATGCACTTAAAAAAAAAAAAAATGAGCAGAAATACTTGTATTTTCTTAGCTTGACAAAATAGTTCCTTAGTAAAGCCATCAGCTCTGTCTATGCATTACAAATCTTCTCTTGATATAAAGTTTTATCTATATGTGATCTTGCAGTTTTCATTTTGGAGCTTTAAGAACTTTAAGTTCTTTTGCTATTTAAAGCCCAAAATAAATAAAAATCTTAAGAAGTATAACAGTTTTAATAGATTATGCATTTAAGATACCAGAATAGTATAAAACCTCTTATTCCTTATCAAACATAAAGGGAGGGAAATAAAATATTTTGTTTTACACACACACACACACACACAGATGGAGGCTTAAAAGCTGAAACATACTTCCAAGCCGTAGTTTTAGGAGGAAGAGTATCCATTTGTTTTTTCACTCAAACCCATGTATTTAAAATCAAGTATTACTCTTTTAAACAGCATGCCTCATTTGTGGTGAGCTCCTAAAATATAGGAAGATTTTGGGCAAGTGCCGTACCCCTTCAATGCCCCAGGAAATTCTAGCCAGACCAGATTCCACTCCACTTTTAACAAACCATACACGAGCTCATTTCCTTCTCTTTGCTGATATCCTCCATATTACGTATGTGCTCCTTCAGAATTCCACTCTGCCATCTTCCGTGAGGCCTGCTCTACCAGTTCCATCTGGCCTGGGCTTTCTCCTGAGTTCTGAAGGTTCTGGATTTCTAGTCGTGAGCAGTCATGTTGGTCTCTCAGTTTCTTTTTCTTCCCTGTCCTCACTCCCTAATCTATGCCCTATGAAGACCAGGCTAAGAGAAGGTGGGGGGTGGGGAGGCTGTATTGCCTTTTTTTTTTTAAGATTTTATTTATTTATTTGATAGACAGATATCACAAGTAAGCAGAGAGGCAGGCAGAGAGAGAGGAGGAAACAGGTTCCCCACTGAGCAGAGAGCCCTATGTGGGGCTCGATCCCAGAACCGTGGGATCATGACCTGAGCCAAAGGCAGAGGCTTTAACCCACTGAGCCAACCAGGTTCCCGGCACCTAAAAGTACCCAGAACATGGGGTGCTTCGGTAGCTGCTTAATGATGAGTGACCTACTGGTATTAAAAGATACCATGTGCATACATACATGCTATCTTTTATCCAGGTCCTTTTTAAGGGCAAGGACCGTTTTATTGTCTTAGGTCATTTCTATCACTGGGCTCATAAACATAACAGGCTAGAGGTAGAAACTATATTTAGAAGCACTGAAAGATTGGGGTCCCCTGAGCCTAGTGCCTCACTTGAAAAAGCTAAAGATTTATAATATTGACTTTTGTTAACAGGACCATTTTAACCAGTAAATGACATCGAATGCTTCTAAAAACAAAATGGAGCTCAGTCTTTGGTAAGAGTTCTAAAGTCAAAATATGTAATGGTGAAAAATCAGAGTAAAAATGGTCCTTGAAAAATCTTTTCAGTGGGTCTCCCCCCAAATATAGCATACATGGTTTTGTACATGTCTCATTGTGTTGAGGTAAATATAGTAAAACTGTATGATTTCCACTAGGGCTGGGAACAGAGCGTTTTCTTCTGGTAGGCATCATATAAAGTCATTGCATTTTTAAGGCTCATGTACTAGGAAAAGACGCTTTTTGGTTTTTATTTCCTTCGTTTTCTTACAAACACAAGTCTTGTGGTTGAATTAAATGAGCATGAAATGCAACACTACTGAAAATCTACTGTTAAGATAATGAATTAATTCTACAAATAAAAACTTCCGGCAAGAGGTTAGTGACAAAAGCATGAGTCTATCAGTTGGAGGCTACTACAATATATCCTCGAATACCAAGTCTCAACTAACACTTAGAAAATTCCCCCTACATTTATCTAAGTAACCCATTAGCTCTGCACCGTCCTCCCTACCGTATATGTCTACCTTCACAAACAAATTATTTATCGAAAAAAAAAGCAATTTTTTTCAAAAGTATTTCTCTAAGAATAAGAACAAAACCTAGATTGTGGAGAACTGTTTTTGATAGCTGGCTACAAGTTATTCGAGAGAGTCTGCATATTTTAAAATCAGAAACAAATCCAGTTAAAGCAAAGACACCGCAAAAATGTCGATGTCCGCCTTGTCTCCCCTTCCACACACACAAAATCAAGTCTAGTCATAAAAAGAAAGACTCCGTATAATTATCATATGACCCACAATTGCACTCCTCGGCATTTTTCCCAGGAAAAATGAAAACTTATGTTCACGCAAAAACCTGTACACAAATGTTTATAGCAGTTTTGTTCATAACAGTCGGGAACTGGAAACAAGCCTTTAGTCCCGACCGGTGACGGTTAGACTGTCTGCAGACCTTCATACCCTGGACTACTACCCAACGATAAAAAAGAATAAAGTCCTGAGAAGGGCAAGTAGAATCTCCAGAAAAAATATGCTGAGTGAGAAAGGCCAATCCCCTCACAGTAACACACAAGAGAATCCCACTTATAGAACACTCTGGCAAAGACCAAATGATAGAGATAGAGAACAGCCAAGTGGCTGCTGAGATTAAGGAGAAGGGCAAGGGAGAAGCGAGTATGGATATGAAAGGGTAGCAGGAAGAATCCGTGGTGAAGGGAATGTTCTGAACCTTGAGTGTATCAATGTTAACGCCCAGGCTGTGATACTATTACACTATATATGACAAGTGTCACGATTAGGCAAAACTGGGTAAAAAGTAAAAGGGATCCCTCCACTAGCTGGTACAACTGCATGTGAAACCTGTACTTATCTCAAAATACAAAGTTAAGTTAAAAATTTCAGAAGAAGCAATACTCTAGCCTAATAAATTTACTTGGCCATATTGAGACCTGAGCTTGAGAATACATCACGGCCCCTTCGATGCTTTGTAGAAACTATAGAAGTGGCTAGAGTACAAACTGGGTCAAGAACAAAATAGGGACCCACAGCCGTTTCTACAGGTGTCACCAGCATCTGTGAATCTCCCCAGTTCCCTCACAGAGGACTGTCTCTGATCAGATAGACACCCTCTCAGTGTTCACACTGCAGAGGCCAGAAGAATCCTTCTGTTTTCCTATAGCTGCCACAAGCCACAACAAGGCATTTCCCAATGGCAAGGCAACCCATTATTAGTCGGTCTACACAAATAAAAGAACTCTGCGAGAGAACTGGTTGTCACCTCCTTTACATAAGCCAAATATTCAAACACATAACAAATGATCTGCCCGTTAAGGCAACACTTTCTTGTAACTGAGTTGAGCAAATAGATATTGTAAGCAGAAATGTTCTATTCCAGGGGGACTAATATAGAGAAGTAAAATACATGTATGGATTCCTTTCACGTCTTTCTTCTCCCATAAACGTAATAGTTCTATCAGTGACGTTGGACTGCTAGAAGAATCGCTATGATGGAGAGAGGGATTTTTCTGGACCCCTCTTTTTCAAGTATAAACATTCATTTGATCCAATAAAGGCATTTTAGAAAAAAAGTCAACATACAGAAACGATTTTATTTTTTCTATACCTTGATTCAAACAGAAAGTGTTTGGTAATACTCTACAATACTAATCATTTCAAATAAAATGGATGATCAAGAAGAGTATGACCTTCTTCTGCAAAACAACTGAGGATCTGAATTGGAAAAATATTTTTGTCTATAAATAGGAATATCCAAAACAATGTAAACCTCTTGAGCACTTGACTGTTCTAGGTCCTTTGCATCTAGATTGAAGAGACCACAGGAAGTTTCAAAGCCCGACAGCTGAATCTAAAAGGGAAAAAAAAAAGAGATCCATTTAGTTGTCATGATCATTGTCACCATCAATCCCTAATATCTCAGACTTCCCTGACTGCACTCAACTTCCCCATGCTGCTTTCGGTTTGGGAGAAGACAAATCACTAATCAATTATGTACACTAATTAAAAATGCTACCTTTAGGAGGTGTTTTCATACCTTAGTAATGGGGTGAGTATTTCCTCTTGCCGCTGACTTTGAAACCTTTTCGATGTCACGTTAGCCAGGATGCACCGAACATTTGCAAACACTTAATGCTACAGTCTACATACACTATCGAATTGCCCTCCAAAAGTAGTGGTACAATTCTGCAACTGGTTGAGGTCACATGGAAAATAGAATTATATGCTAATTTGTTCCTATATTAAGTTATCATAGAAGGTCAGACCAAACACAGCAAAATGAATTCTGGAAAAAAATTAACTAAGTAGATCGGTATGTACCGTATCAAAGTAAACTGTTTATCTTAATAAATACAAATACAAGAAAGATTTTTTTAAATGCAGGCATTTTCTCCTTTTCAAAAAAATAAATGTTTTAACTAACCCCAGGCAATGACTTGCATGATCTGAAAACACTCTATATAAATAATTTTTCCCTAAAGAAGAACAAGGGCAGAGTATTTTCCCCCCCTAAGGGGGAAGAAAATGGAGAAGGGCATGGTATCCAAAAGAGAATAATTTCCCCAGAAAAAGCTTTCCTTTAACTACATATTTATTAAAACTTGCTTCACCTAAGTAGTTGTACACATGCACTGTAAAAAAAATGAACACACAGGTTTAAACTATACGATGGGGTCAAGAGATGCTGAGTATAATACATGTATTATTTAACTCCAAAATAAACTAAACAACAATAGAGATTTTTCAATAGCCCAGATTTGACTGGAAAAGAAGTTTTATTTAAAAAACTATTGAGGAGAAAGAACCTATATTCATTTCTTTTTCTGAAAAGCATATCTCCAGATATCGCCTTATCCATGGAGAAGTTGTGCAGATACTACATCAACTTAACAACAACAAAAAAACTATAAAGCAAATTAATGATTGAAGAATTTGTGGGCTACCAGTTTTATATATGATGATGGTATATTCGTCACAGTTCTATTTTCAAAGATCCATTTAAGAGAAAGGGAAAGAATCTGGGGGAGGGGTGATGGAGAAATGAAACCTTATAGCTTTTGAAATCATGGGACCAATATTTTACAAAGCATCCAATCTACTGCAGAACACAACTAAGACGAGTGACAGAGATCATCTATGTCACACCCTTAGGCAAAATCCTGAGGAAGAAAAAAAATGGTAATATTTTGTTGTAGAGTCTATCCTTCTTTCCATTAAAAGACAGGTTTATATTTTTCATTTTATTGCAACATTTCCAATGCCATCCTACAAGAGAACTAACACTCACAAAAAGCCATCTGAATTTCTTTCAATCGGAACTCATTGTGAATTTTTAGAGGAACTTCACCTACTACTTTTTTAGTAAGATGCCATTACTCTTAGTTATCATAAAATACGCTGGATTCCCATGAAGTATCGGTTTGACATCTTTTTTAAATACTTCCTTTTCTTCTATCTACTACCAGCCATGTTTACCCTGCTTTCTCCTAACCAAGTTAGATATGAAGATACGTATTCAGGCACAAAGTCTTCAGGCTCCTTGATGGATTGTAAAATGTAGCTATATACTTCTCTACTATTATTCTTGTTTGAAGGCCCTTATGTATTGGGATCTTAATCTATCAAAAGTTGAGAATTACATTCAAAAAGGGGAAGGGAAGTCGGACGAAAATGAAAACATGCACTGATGCCTAAGTAAATTAATCTTCATTCCCACTGAAAGTAATCTGATGTCCAGGGACTGGGAATTATTCTACCATAAAATACAGCACATTAAATACTACAATAGCCCATTTGAAATGTCCAAAGATAATGATTATGTCATCTACAAATGATCGTACATATAGTTATATTTTAGTATTCATTCCTGGAGGTTCCAATGCAAAATATGTTGAAACTGTGAAAATCCTCAGTCGGTTAAAGATAAGATCAAGCAAATCAAATTCTGTAACTGAAAGTAAGACTCAAAATAAGATCTGAAAAAAGAGTCGATAAAAGTAAAGGCAAAATATTTGGGCCCTGGTTGTTATCACAAACAATACTATCACTCCTGATGGTTTGCATATAAAACTCCTTATCTCCACTAGCTAGTTGAAAAGAATGAAAAGCTTCTCACAACCAGCTAAAAAGAAAGTCTTTACCAGGCTCCTTGAAAAAGCTCATTTTCACATTACTCAGGCTTCATTATGCTAAATCAATATTCGTTTAGTCACCGGGGTTATTGACATATTTTAAAATAAAAGTATACCCTTCAGCTACTGCACTCATTACAGGCAATTTGTCTTGTCAGAGAGCAGGGAATATTATCCTAGTCTTTCAGGGGCTGACAGCCCATGGAAATACCTCCCCATGGTTACAACTGTAAATAATTTTAAGGTAAAATATTGAAAAATCAATGACTGTTTCCTGCAATCTGTCACAAACAAATCAATCATAATCCGTACTGCCAGAGAGTATGATTTGAGGGAGATGGGAGCAGATGTAATTCTTGGCTGAAATCTCTCATTTCAAAATCACTTCACATAATGGTGTCATCATTTAAACACTCAACAGTCAGTGCAACTGCCACTGTAACATCTAGTTGGACAAAACCACAAGGAGGAGGAGGAGAAAACGCCATCGCTATTATGTTAACAAACATTTAATTTTAATGGCTGCTGCATTAGTAAATTTCAACTGAAAACAGTTTTACCTGTCCCCTTTCACAGTCCTACATTAATCAAGGCTGCTGGTCTACGTATGTGTACGAATGCTTAATAAATTAGCCTCTGACTCAAAACTTGACTCTCCTACATACATCTTTTGTTTTCAATGTCTGTTATAGAGAATGAAATTTTGAATTAATAAATAAGACATCTGGATTGTAAAATACCCGTAATTCTGCCCATACAACAAAGACAAAAAATAGTGTCATAGATGTCACAATCATACTTTTAAAGTAGGTTTAAAGGTCTCAGTTGCCTGGATATTAGATTTTATATTTTCCTTCTCTTAATACATATTACATTTCAACTTTGTAACATTGTAGCCTATTTTAAGCTCACCAGCAAGACCCAGTCAATGCAAAAATACCCTCTCATTCTACACCCAAGCTACAGGCTGATATTTTAAAAACTGAAGCAATAACCCAAGTATCTGAAGTGTAAAAGTTGGTCAAGGTCATAATACGGAATTGTTTAGTGAGTGTAAACTACTTTCTAAGTAATCACTGATGCCACCATTTTTTTCCAGGCTACATTTACATTGCTCCCTCGGCTTACAACCTCTGCTTCGGCATCAATCCGAGAATCTGAGATGGGCATACTTCGCCTTCTTGTTCTGTTCACCAAAAACATCATTTTATTTAAAGATCAAAGAGTCTTCTTTCTGCAGGTTTTTGTTTTTTAAATGTACATTAGTCCTTTTAATCGGAAGAACTTGCTTTTAGCTACCACACTGCTTACCGATTTCTGAATTATATCACTGGATACCATGAAACCCTTTATTATCTTATTAAATATATACCACCATAAATATATAAATATACCCCTCCATAGGTATAGTTCAGGACCCAGATGTTTTGTGTGACTAGAAAAGTGTATCATTTTTCTTAAAAAGGAAAAAAAAATAGCTATAAGTACCATTCCACGACTTAAGCCTATATACACATTCTCAGGCATTGGTCTTTCATAAAAGGGTTTTACTGTGTTTTTAATTTCACCTGCATATTCAATGTGGCAACACAGCATGAGTGGACAGAGCTTTTCTTACGATACCAACTGGGCGTGAATTTCATCCTTCGAGAATCTCAGAGTCATTCTTTAACACTAACATTAGATTTTTGAAAATGCAAAAGCACCCGGGTAAATGATCAAAGACATCTTCCAGAAGAAAACAGAGTCCTCCATTCCATGTGAATCACTGCAACAGCTGCAGAGGCAGCAGCAAGCCAGCCTGAGTGAGAGGAAAAGGAAAGCACTACCCCTGGCCCAGGACTGCAAGGAAAATGGCAAGGGAGCTCAAGGGGTGAACAAGGAAAAGGACCCCCACGTGTGGGAGGCCCTGCGTCACAGCAGTCCCGGCTGGGCCTGGCTCACTCCCCCACATAGCTCTGGAGCCCCTTGTCAAGCACCGAGGCTCCCACCCAGAGTCTGGCTGAAGCTGGCAGGAGGAAATCGCCCCGCACAGAGTACGCTCCCAGAGAAGACAACAAAGACTGGGAGGTGAACGAGGACAGGCAAGCAACATGCTGAATGCACGCACATGAGCCACCAACTAAAATACGACTACTAGACCCGGGGAGGCCACCGTCACAGGTCTCCTTCTCAGAAAGAAGCTATTTTAAGGGTGCTGAGTAGGCCTAGATGAGGTTTCTCAGCTCTCCCAGCACAGCCCACAGCCCTAGGAGAAGCAGCTCAAAACTCAGCATGGGAAAGTCAGATCGCTTCATACCCCACATTTAGAGAAATTGCTGGCTGGTAGATAAAGTTCTTATATGTAATAAAGGCTCAGGATTACAGAGGAAAGTATTCTTTTAAAAGAGATAGTATTACCTCCCTATCTTCTGAATCTCCTCCTTCCGATAGCCAGTACAGTAGCTCCATTATGAACTGTAGATTCTTAAAAAGAAAAACAGCAATAGTTAGCTTCATCTTTCCTTGCACTTCCTTCCTTCATGGAATTACAATTTAATTATCAATACTTCAATTGATTTTACTCCTGAATGACACATTTCTCAAAAAGCACACTCTAGCTATTTCCACTAGAGAACATTTAGTACAACCTTCTCAATTAATCAACCATAACCCATTACTGTTGAAAGGACATG